>QTSX02000009.1:0-280748 GCA_014839935.2 Entomophthora muscae | reverse complement strand
CATTGTGTTGCATCTCAATGTCCTGAATTTTATTCTGAAGATTCTCTGATGCTTTCACAGGCTATTTATCTTGGGATACTTTGGTTAGGATTAATCATTTTACTTAATCCTAATATCTCATTTGGAAATTTTACAAAACGGTATGTGAAGCTGCGTTGGTGGTTAATCATTAACTCTATGTGGATTTGGGTGGTAATTCCCCACCACCTGGAAGCAGCTTCTTAATATCCCACAATTTCTGTCACAAGGAGGGAGATCCAGGTGCTGGGGATGGAAGAACTTTAAGTCAAGGGCGCAAGGTGGCTTAACCAAAGTGACAGGAGAAGAATCAGGAGGGAACAGATAGGCGCGGTTATATTGTGTATTAGATTCACAAATAGATGCAAACAGAATAATTATACTGGTGCAAAAATAGATAATTTATGCAAGAAAATAATGGGTCCTGGGCATAAAGTTGTTTATTTTATGATGTCAACAGTGAGGAGGGCTTTTCCTCCTCACTACTTATACTTACTGGTGAATGTGTAGCCTTTTGTGCCACCAGAGATCTGGTGGCATCAATTTCAGTAATACTTGTTATTTTGTCAGGAATTTGCGCACTTGAGCCTGGGGATGGATGGGCATTGACTGGTATAATAGGAACCTTGGTTGAGCTGCAGCAAGCCAAGGTACCACAGCTATTAATAGATCCCACAAGCAATTGAGCGCCTAATTGCACAATCAAACAATTGCCCTCCCAATGTATCATTTCCCAATAGTAAATGGCCCTGAATTTGTCATTAGATTTAATGCCAGGGATTCAAGGCTTGTAAGCATCTCAAATCCCAGGCTATTTGTTATTTGAAAGGGGGTTTCCCTCTGGAAGACAGTTGGTAAAGTTTTCCACACAGTTGGTTGTACTATTCCCAGATAGGCTAGTTGATTGTCTAGGGCATTCTGGGCCCTGACATCATTGGGTGACTTGAGTCTATCCTTTCCTGTGGAAAGCTGTCAGGGATCCAGTCTTGGTCATCTGGCCCGTTGTTTCCAGGGGTGACCCGGGCTGGGTTTTTTGCAGGCAATGCCTACCACAAGAGGGGAGCTAACTTAAAAAGGTAGGATACAGACTTTCCCACCCAGTGGCCAGGATTATAGTGTCAATCACCCCTGTGAGGGTGATGTACACAATCCCAAACAGCTTGCCAGTATGGTTGGTTGGAAGGTCGGGTGAGGAAGAAGGCATAGGTTTTGGGGTCACAGGTGGTTCCATGGGTAGGTCGTAAGCAGGGAGATAGTTGAATTTCCCTCTGAACAACTTGGGTGTTGAAAATATCCACGGGCCTTGTTGGTTGTATCTAACTGCAGATTGTATGTGGGCCAAAGGGTCAAGTTTGAGTATCTTTTCTGGGGTGTAGTCCTTTTATTCAGATTTCAGAGGGTAGTTGGTAAAATAAACGGGTCCAAAGGGTACACCAGGAGGACAGAAAACTGCAGGTGGTGGGGCAGGAGGGCCAGGAGATCTTGAACTGAATTGGTAGATAGCAAATAAAAAATAAGGAAATAGCTGTGTGAGCCAAAATAATATAACCTTTATTCAAAAATGGCAATAAGGTTTGAGCGCAGAATCTATAGGCATATATAGCATCCCGCCTCCAAACTTAGTATTTTGCATAAGGGCTTCATCAAAATATTTTGGAAAATGCTGCAGGTGGTCAGGAGGCCTGGGTGTAGGAGCAGCAAAATGGCACCTTAACTGGATGTTCTCTCATTGGTCAGAACCTCCAAATTGATCACTTGATTTGCTTGATTTTTGGCTGTGGTAACAGGGTTGGGCCCAAAGCCTGGGTTTTTCCTTGGCAGTTGATTTTGATTGGTTACTAGAGAGAACTTCAAGCTCATGAAGTTCACGGGGGCACCTTCTCTGCCTCCATTAGGCAATTTGAGAAACTCCTCCTTGGGAACCATCATAATTGAACCTGTACTGGTATTCTGTCTTTGGGACTTAGCAGGGGTGACAGCTTGCGGGGGCTCACTCTCAAAAAAACGCGGGCGGGTGGGCTCTTGGTCCATGGGGCCAGCGCCTGCAGGAATTTGGGTTCAGGGTTCAAATCCTGCCCTTGGGCCCGGATTTTGAGGGGTAAAAAATTGTCAATCCTGACATCATCCCCTTATTCCCCCAAGGGCCCTCCCTTCTGGTCCTTTTTGTTCAGATAGAGTTGGACGGCTTATTGGGTATTATCTAGATTGCTCAGTGGTTCCCAAGTGCTTTCCTCTAGTGGGTATCCTTTCCATTTGACGTAGTACTGGGGTTTTTGGTAGTGGATTCTGTCACCATGTATGTATTCAACTTCATATTCCTTGGAGCGGTCTATTTGGATGGGTGGGGGAGCTGTCTTGATCTGTTGGTGGGGAAGCAAGTTCTCATCTTTTTTGAACAACAGGGAGCGGTGGAACACATCATGAATCTTCCAGGAGGGGGGTAGGTCTAGGTTGAAGGCAACCTTGCCAACTAGTTTGGTGATCTTGTGGGGGCCACTTCTTCTGTGAGCTAACTTCCTGCAGGGCATGTGTAGGGGTACATTCCAGGAGTCTAGGTATACTTTGTCTCCAACTTGTAAGGGTTGGCCTGGGGCTTGTTTGCGGTCAGCAAAGGCTTTGTATGTTTGCACTGCGCGGTTCAGGTTGGTCAAGCATGTTTTTTGTGTGTTGTGAATCTGTTTGATCCAGGAGCGCCCAGTGGTGTTTGATTCCTTCTCGCTAATCTGGGGGTACCAGGTGAGGTCAAACCCATAGTTGGCTTTGAATAGGGACATGTCTGTGGAGGCGTGATCTTTACTGTTGTAGGCAAACTGGGCCATGGGGGGCATTTTGGCCCAATTGTCCTGATTAGTGTTGGCATAGCATTAAAGGTATTGTTCAAGGATCTGGTTTACTTGTTCAGTTTGGCCGTCTGTCTATGGGTGGTAAGAGGTAGATACACATTGCTTGATTCCCAAGTCTTTCATCACCTGTTTCCAGAAGTTTGACGTGAATTGGGGTCCTCTGTCTGTGATAATTTCCTCATGTGCTCTGTGTTGTGTGAGGATGCAGTTGTGCAAGTGTTGGGCTGTCTCTGCTGCCGTGCAATTGGTGGTGGTTGGTACAAAGTATGACATCTTGGTGAAGAGGTCTAACATGGCTAGGATTGCATTGAAAGAGAGGGATGGAGGCAGTTCCACAATGTAGTCCACAGAAACAGATCTCCAGGGTCCATGAGGTATATTTAAGGGTCTTAGCAGTCCTTCAGGTTTGTTTCTGCAAGTTTTGGTCCACCCACAGGTCTCACACCTCTTCAGGTACGTGCTTACAGCTTGATCCATTTTTGGACAATAAAAGTTCCTTCTGATGCTCCAGAGGGTCTTGAGCCTACCTGGGTGTCCAGCCATCTCAGAATTGTGGTAATCTCTCAAGACATTGGTTCTGATGTCCCCTTCTGGTACAAAGATCTTGTTGTGGAGCATTAGTGTTGTTCCCTTTAATATGTAGCCTTTTTGGTAGTGGGTGCTATCCAAGGATTTGGAGAGGTCAGAAATCATGATTTTGGTGAATTTGTCTAGTTTTTGGGCCCTTAGTACTTCTGGTTTGCTGGCTCTGATTTTCATCAATCCCAGGTGAATGCCTAGACTTGCTATGTCCAAGAGGACTTGGGTGTTGTGGTTGCAAGTTTCTAGGTGGGTAGACACCAGGTCAGTTCTTCTACTTAGGGCGTTGGGTACCACGTTCACTTTTCCTGGCTTGTAGTTTATGGTCAGAGTGTAGTCAGCCAGTTCTAAGGCCCATATTTCTTGTCGTTGAGTAAGCTGGCGTGGTTTGAAGAAGTAGATCAAGTTCTTGTGGTCTGTCAGAACCTTTACTGGATATTCAGCGCCACATAGGTACTGGCGCCAATGTTTCAGGTTCTTCATTATAGCTAGCATCTCCTTGTCATATATTGGGTAGTTCCCTTCTGCAGGTATCATATTCTTGGAGTAATATGCTACAGGATGTAGCATACTATCCCCTCCTTCCTGAAGAAGGACCCCACCCACCGCAAAGTCTGACGCGTTGGTTTCCAGAACAAAAGGTTTGGAGGGATCTGGCATGGCCAGGACAGGGGCAGATGTGAAGGCAAGCTTCAAGGTTTCAAAGGCGGTGGTACATTCTAGAGTCCAGGCAAAGGTGACCTTTTCAGAGCAAAGGCGGATTGGGGGAGGGTAATGTGAGAAATTTTTTGGATGAAATCCCTGCAATAATTTTCCAGGCCCAAAAAACTTCTCACATCTTTCCTGCTTTTGGGCACCAGCCAAGATGTTATTGCTTCTACTTTATCCTTTGCCATGGCAAAGCCGCTGGTCTTCACTATGTATCCCAGGAATTCAACTTCAGACTGAAAGAATTTGCATTTCTTAAGCTTAGCGTGTAAGTTTGCTTGGGAGAGTTTTTCTAGTATAAGGTTCAGGTGGCGCAGGTGTTCCTTGTGAGTCTTGCTGTAGATTAGAATGTTGTCTAGATATGCCACACAAAAACAGTCAAGGTATTCCCCTAGGACAGTGTTGATCATCCTTTGTTAAGTGCTGGGGGCATTGCAGAGGCCAAAGGGCATTACAAGGTATTCATACAACTCATATCTGGTTTTGAAGGCCGTCTTAAACTTGTCTCCATCCTTGATTTGGATTTGATTGAATGTATCTTAAAGGTCAATTTTTTGTACACCTGGGCTCCAGTAAGTACATCACAGAGGTGTTGGCATTAGGGATGAGATAGTGGTTCATCACCGTAATGTTGTCCAGTTTTAAGTAATTTATGCATGGAGGCATCCCACCATCTTTTTTCCTACAAACAGCATGGGCGACAAGCAGGGGGCTTTTGACACTTGGATGAACCCTTTTTTTGTCATATCCTTGAGGTATTCTTTCAAAGCTACTTGCTTGCAGTGGTTAAATCTGTAGATGTGGCTGTGGTGCAGTTGAATCTCTGGTAGCAGGTCTATGGTGTGGTTGTAGATTGAATGGCTTGGTGGTTTTGTGGCTGCTTCTTCACTAAACACATGATTCCATCTCTGTAGGGGGGGTAGGCAGTATCCTAACGCTAGGTTCTATCTTTATGGTCAAGAGTTTGTTGGTAGGGGATTGGTCATGGCTCATGCAAAAGGGAACAGTGTTGCAGGATTCAGGTCAGCCCAAAGTGGCAGTTTGCTTGCAATAGTTCAGGACCAGGCCATGTCTGTTGGGCCAGGAGTCACCCAGTATAAGGGGGTGGGGTAGTCTTGACAAGAGGATCAGGGATAACAGGTATACATTGTGTCCAATGGTCAACAGAAGTTCTTGTTCACACTCATAGCCGGTGTCCAAAGAGCTGTTTCCCATGATTACTTGTAGGCTACGCTATGAGGCTGTCAAGCCTAATTCCTCTGTCAGGCTGGCGTCAATGAAACTTTCATCTGCTCCTGTATCAATGAAAGCTTCAATCTGGCACTTGTTTCCCACTAATTATATGGTCACTTGGATGAATATGTAAGACTGGGAAGAAGTGTTTATTTGTGCCAGTGAGATTGGGGCAGTGTTCTTCTCAGGGCAGGCTCTGGTCAAGTGGCCCGCCTTGTGGCAGTGGAAACAGAGTCCTTCACGGTAATGTTGTTGGAGCCCTTCAGGTGTCATCCCTGTTCTGTTGGTGTTTGGGATTAGCAGGTCTGGGAGGGGCCAGCTTCCTCTTGTTTCATGCTAGGACCCTTGCACAGGGGAATTAGCTTGTCTAGGCTGAGGGTGGACAGGTGATGCTTCAACAGGTCCTTCATTGCTAGGTTGACTCCCCTTTGGAAGATAATGGCTGTCAGTTTGTCCTCAAGCTGGGTGCAGGTTTTAGTTTGAGGAATTTGTCAATGTATGCTTGGATGGGTCAGGGACCTTGTCAAATTTCTAACAGGGAATTCAGGGCATAGTATCTAGTGCTGTGATCTTCTCAAGTAGCCATTAACTCAGCCTCAAACTTGGTGTAGTCTAAGCATAATTCTATATTTACATCCATGGCCTTGCCAAACCAGTCTAAGGCGTCCCCCAATAGCATTGAAGCAACCCCAAGGATCTTCTTGGTGTCACTGGCATAAGAGGGGATGTTGGTTTGGAAATGCAGGCAGAGGACCATCATGGCGCTTCAAGCTTCCTCAATCATGAGCTTCCCCATCTGAGGCATCTCTATCTTTGTGAGGGACTGATTCACAATCACATTTTTCACTTGGGAGGAGGGAGCTTTGTTGGCGTCAGCAGTAGTGGTTTCAGTTTTCTTTGGGTCATTTGGGTTTGCATTCTTCCACATGGAAGAGATCAGGTTTTTGGTCATCTTATAGGTGTAATAAGTGATTATCAATAGCAAAAGCATACAAGATTCCCCAAGAAATAACAACATCTTGGGGCTCAGGGTACCAGGTTTAATAAGGATTTCCATAATGTCAAGGACCAGTCTTGGGAAACCGGCCTGTCATTTCCAGGGGTGACCTGGACTGGGTTTTTTGCGGGCAATGCCCACCACAAGAGGGGAGCTAACTTAAAAAGGTAGGAGACAGACTTTCCCACCCAGGACCACAGGCCGGCAGCCGGGATTATAGTGTCAATCACCCCTGTGAGGGTGATGTACACAATCCCAAACAGCTTGCCAGTATGGTTGGTTGGAAGGTCGGGTGAGGAAGAAGGCATAGGTTTTGGGGTCACAGGCGGTTCCATGGTTAGGTTGTAAGCAGGGAGATAGTTGAATTTCCCTCTGAACAACTTGGGTGTTGAAAATATCCACGGGCCTTGTTGATTGTATCTAACTGCAGATTGTATGTGGGCCAAAGGGTCAAGTTTGAGTATCTTTTCTGGGGTGTAGTCCTTGTATTCAGATTTCAGAGGGTAGTTGGTAAAATAAACGGGTCCAAAGGGTACACCAGGACAGAAAACTGCGGGTGGTGGGGCAGGGGGGCCAGGAGATCTTGAACTGAATTGGTAGATAGCAAATACAAAATAAGGAAATAGCTGTGTGAGCCAAAATAATATAACCTTTATTCAAAAATGGCAATAAGGTTTGAGCGCAGAATCTATAGGCATATATAGCATCCCGCCTCCAAACTTAGTATTTTGCATAAGGGCTTCATCAAAATATCAGAAAAACGCGGGTGGGCGGGCTCTTGGTCCATGGGGCCAGTGGCCCAAAGGAATTTGGGTTCAGGGTTTGAATCCTGCCCTTGGACCCGGGTTCAAGGGGTAACAAATTGTCAATCCTGACAAAAGCAGCCAAATCTATCTGCAGCAACTTCAAAATCTTGATGACATTCTTCCTTCTAAATCTGAATCTAGAAGTTGCCAACCCTCTGGAAATACAACAAAGGCAACTATTCCCAAACCTACTGTGTAGAATAACTCAAACCCCCTAGATATTCTTTCCGTTCCCTAAAGCGTGCTAAGGTTATAAATACCTAGCACTCTCTTCAGCAATAAACTTATCATTTCTTGCTCTATATATATTTCAATTGAGTTTGATCCTCATAAACTGTAAGAAACTTATTCTCAGTAAAAATGTTTTTATACCCTTGCTGTTTCCCAGCTAGTAGATTCTGCTCCTAGTTCTCAGCCATTGTTTTGATTATTATAAACAATAGTAGCGGTTATTTCTTCAGAGTGCTAACATCTTATTTTCATCAAAGAGCTGGCACAATCTTCAATTTCAGTCAACTTCATCTTGTAGACACTCCCCAAGATTCCGACATCCTGCACATTTCAACTTTACAATCTTTACTCATGCCTAATTCTTTGAGCACTTGGTATTTTATACCTCATTTTGTGAACGCTTCAGAATTTTGTGGCAGCTTCACCATTACTGGCTTGGTTGCTGGTATTAAGCAGTCTAATCTTCAGAACCTCTGGCTTATTTTCCAACCCAATCTCCATGGTTTCTGGCCCCTCTTCTTTCAGGTTATACCCAACAATCTGTTATTTCTCCTGCTATGCATTCTGTTTCATGTCCTCTCTCTTCCTATAAGCCATAAGGCATGTTATATTGCTGTCAGGAATATTCCTAACAACACCTTGGTTCAGGACAATATTGTGGTCACAATCAGACTCAATAAACAAAATAAAAAATTGCAGCAGTTCCCCCTTATTGGGGAAACTGCCACAAAAGGCCAAGCCAAGAAAACAAGAATTAAAAATAAAAATTTTATTTTGACGGTTTTTATACTCCACCCACGGGCCGCGCGGCCGGCTACCAGCTGTCTGCAGGCTGCACGCCCACCCACTCCTGCCAGACTGCCAAATGGGGAAATTGCCAAATGGGGAACCCCAAAAAGGCAATTTCCCCAAACCTAAATGGAGGGGAAACTGCTGCCCAAATTTGGAATCTACCAAATTTGGGAGGGGCTGACAAGCTGCCCAACCTACCCATTCCTGCATTAACTGCAGAATTCAAAATTGGATGCATGAAAGCATCCAATAATACACCAAGCCATTGCAAGCCCAGAAGTAAAAATTCATTGCCTGCAAACCACTTCCAATCCCCCTCCCAAAAGGGAATTCCAGACAACACCAAGTGTTTGGGGTTCCCTGTCCAGTGTTTTACTCTATTCATGTCCCCACAAGGATGATAGTATATAATAAAGCCAATTCACTTGATGATAGTCTGTGCTATCATTGAGTGAAATTACCCCTCAATAGTATCACATAAATCAATCAGAGCTTTACCCTACAAGAAAGTTAAAGACACTAAGCTTTGTCTGCCCTTTCCCAGGACCATAAGATGAACAATCTAATCTTCTCAGCTGTTCTCACAGCCTGCCTAGGGATTGGGGGCCAACAATACAATCACCAGAATGTGCCATCCAATTGACCACCTGGCAAGTACATCTACAAGGAGCCAGCACAGCTAAACTCCTCCAAGAAGTACTCCTGGCCCACGCTGGTATTGCCCCACTCCACCCAGTCTGTAGCTATATACACCCGTATATACTACGTACTCACATATTTTGCCAGTAATTTAAGATGTTATAACGTACACACCAAGGTCTTCAGATGAATGATGACAGTCTATCCCATTGTGATGGCGCTCACAGGTTTTCAAGTTGCCAACTTGGTACCTTATTTTGCTAAAATACTCCCCCAATTGTTGGGTCTTTACAGTATGATAGCACCACCACTGGGGCTTACACCAACAGCCTCAGGCTCAACCATGTTTGGATATCTCACCTTGATATGCCTCACATTCCTGACATTTCTCCTACTCTTCTGTTACACTTGTCTTTGCTGCTTCCAGGCTCTCCAATCTAGAGGAGAGGCCACCCAACCCACCAGTACCCACCAGGTTCAGAATGTTATCCTAAGTCAATTTTCTAAATCAACAATCCATTCCTCTGAGAAACAAGCAATATTCACCTTGATTTCCTTCTCTCACACCTTGTTTGAAGCTGAGCCAGCCTGCTTTACCACTGACGTCCAAAAGGTTCTTCACGTGGCAAATCAACTCACCAGTCAACAGAAAGACTGGTTTGCTGCCATTGTGCTAAAAGAACTGGGGTTACACCATGACTTTAACTCCTTCAGCCAGAAGTTGTTGGACTCAGTCAGCTCCCCTGAATATCTAAACAATACCTGTTGGAAACTGTACTCTCTGAGACAAGGGATGTCTACCACTGCCCACTACACCAAACAGTTCTCAAAGCTCAAGGAGGCTCTCAACCTGGATAGTGATAAAGCCTGTTACTTGTATTACACAGGTCTCTCACCCCAAGTACAGGAGTTCCTCCTCCACCATAAGCTCCCTGAGACTTATGATGAGGTCATCCAAGACGTCCAAACTTGGGGAGTGCTGTATGAAAATACCCTCCCCGCCAAGGCCACCCACCCCAACACCATTCAAGTTGAGGTTGCTAGACCACCCGCCGATGCCAAAGCCCCCCGTCTTGGGGTGATTCCCAGACTTGGGGGGCTTTATGCTATCCAATGAAGAGAAGGCCCGCCGCGTGGCACAAGGTCTCTGTTTGTACTGCAGTCTCGCAGGTCACATAGTGATGAATTGTTCCACCACCTGGCCCAACCCCTTTAAACCTCCCTCAAATCCCCAGCCCCTTATGGCAGCTGAGGAAGGAGGTAATAAAGCAACCACTTCTCTCTACTCCACTGTCCCCATCATCCTGGCTTCCAATACCCAAAAAATACACACCACTGCCCTATTTGATGCAGGAGCCATGGGAAATTTCATCAACTACCTCCTGGTAAAAAGTCTTGGCAAGCAGGCCATACCAGGGGGAACCGCCAAGCTGGCCAATGGAAGCACTCCCCCAGTGTATCAGGCCATGGAACCAACCGCCGTAGAAATTGGGGGATGAGGTTTGAACTAAACTTTGCCTCCTTGGAGAACCTTGCCTTCCCTGTCATACTAGGAATGCCTTGGTGGCAGGAAGCCAAATGCAACATCAACTGGGACACCCACCAGATTAACATCTCCAGTCTGGGTCAGACCAGCACGGCACCACTTGGGAGAAATTCCATGCCCACCAGCACAGACATGCCCATATCAGTGATTCCTCACCTAGATGAGATGTTGGAAGAGTACACTGACGGCTTTAGCAAAGTCCCAATGCAAGGTCTCCCCAAACAAAGAGCAAGTGACCTCAGAATTGACTTTCTACCCAGTGAAAACCCAAAATGGGGAAAGGTTTACCCCATCACACATGCACAATGTCTGGTACTAAAGGAATACATCTCTGACCTAATGGCCAAAGGACACATGAGACAATCCCAATCCTCCTGCTCTTCATCAATCTTCTTTGTTAAGAAAGGGGATGGAGACTACAACCATATGTAGACTAAAGTCTGCTCAACGCCATCACAGTGAAGGATTGCTACCCAGTTCCTTCTGCAGAGCAATTAACAGATTGCCTGACAGGAGCCTATGTATTTTCCAAACTTGACCTTCACAATGCCTACAATCAGGTCCAAAATGCAGAAGGGTACAAGTGGAAAACAGCAGTCAGAAGAGTCTTTGGTCTTTACAAGTACCTGTTCATGCCCTTTGGACTCTGCAATGCACCCTCTGTCTTCCAAGCCCTGATGAACGAGATCCTCTTTGACCTCCTGGATGTCTGTGTAGTGGTTTACCTAGACAACATTCTAGTGTATTCCAAGGATGAAGCCTCACACCTCTGTGACCTGAAGAAGGTCCTGAAACGCTTATGTCAGACCAAGCTATACTTCAAAAGGGATAAATGTGAATTACTCAAACCAGAGGTAGAATTCCTGGGGTACACAATCCAGAAAGGTGGCTTTGCCATTGCACCATCCAAAATTTCAGTGGTAATCAAATGGCAGATCCCAGACACCCGATCAAAACTGAGAGGGTTCCTAGGGTTGGCTAACTTTTGCTGTAAGTTCATTAAGAATTTTGCAAAGATAGCAGAACCCCTCATGTCCTTGAATTCCAAAAGTGTACCTTACACTTGGATAGAGGAGGCACAGAAATAATTTGAGACCATCAAAACCACCTTCACAACAGCCCCAGTACTCTGACAACCTGACCCTGAGCTCCAATTTTTTTTTGGAGACTGACGCTTCAGACTTTGCTTTAGGCACAGTCTTGCTTCAGGAAGGGGAGCCTGGAGTATACCACCCTGTGGCATACTTCTCTAAGAAGCTGCTGGATTGTGAACAAAACTACAATGTGTACAAAAAGAAACTCATGGCCATAGTTAAAGCTTTTGAACACTGGAGACAATACTTAGAAGGAGCCAAACACACTGTTATTGTCTGTACCAACCATAGGAAACTTTTATACTTCACAGAGAAGAGGAAGATCTGCCAACAACTTGCCAGATGGGCCCTGGATTTGTCCTCCTATGACCTCAAGATCAGTTACATCCCAGAATACACCAACAACGCACCAGACGCCCTGAGCAGACAAGAAGACCACAATGACAGAGACCAGTCATACAGCCACTTCAACACCCAACCAGTCCTAGACACCAACCAGTTCTTAATGGCCGTCCTTGGGGCCTCCCAACCACTCTCATCCTTGGAGGAGGAGGTGAAGAACGCCCAGAAGGACTCCCCACTCATCCAAGACCTAATTGCCAAAATGAACTCCACAAAACCCAACCCTAACTACTATATCCACAAGGGCTTTCTTTACAGACTCAATAGATTATGGTACCCCCAGGAGCAATTCAGAATCAGGTCCTACAAGAGCTACATGACTCCCTGCTAGGCGGTCACGGAGGAATCAAGAAAACTATGGCGCGTCTTTGAATCAGCTACTGGTGGCCATCCATGTTTCCCCAAGTGAAAGATTACATCTCACAATGTGTCTCATGTATGAGGAACAAACACTCCACACAGAAGCTACAGGGGTTGCTTCAACCCCTCCCAATCCCATTCATGCCATGGGAATCTATCTCCATGGACTTCATTACGGACCTACCTCCCAGTCAAGGGTTCACAGGGATTCTGGTTATTGTGGACTGCCTCACCAAAGCCGCAGAGTTCAGTGCTTGCTCATCAGGAATTTCGGCCACTGCCATGGCTTGGTTATTCCTTAACCACATCTACTGCCATCATGGTCTCCCCAAAGACATTGTCTCAGACAGAGGAACCCAGTTCACTTCCAAATTCTGGGGCAAAATAATGCAACAACTCCAAGTAAAGCTCAACCTGTCAACAGCTTTCCACCCTCAAACTGATGGTCAAACAGAGCAAGTTAATCAGATACTGGAAACTTATCTCTGTACCTATGTCAACACTAAGCAGGATAACTGGGCAGAACTACTACCCTTAGCCCAGTTCAGCTACAACAGTTCATACCACTTGGGAGCCAAGATGTCCCCATTCACGGCCAACTACAGATTCTCTCCGCAAGGAATTCCCACCAAAGGCTGTCCAGCAACAGTACCTCAAGCCAACGAGTACTTCCAAAACCTGAGGGATACCCAGAAACATCTACAGACTAACCTCAGAGATGCCCAACAGAAGTACAAGGTCCAAGCTGACAAACACTGATGCGCCAACCCAGAGTTTGAAGTAGGTTCCAATGTATACCTTGACACCAAGAACCTCAAGATTAATTAAGTGGGTAGAAAGCTAGGACCCCACCTCATTGGCCCCCTCAAAGTACTCCATCAAATCTCTGACACGACGTACAGAGTACAGCTCCCTGGTTGCTCTAGTGCCCACAACGTCTTCCATGTATCCAAATTAGAGGCAGAAAGAGGAAGTCCCCACGCGCATCAGACTAAAGACAGCAACCCCCGCCAACAATCCTAAAACACACCCCAGAGTGGGAAGTGGAGGCCATACTAGGCTAAAGGAAAGTGCGCAACCAGGTCCAGTACCTAGTTTCATGGGAAGGGTACCCATCAGAATAAAATTCATGGGAACCCGTAAAGAACCTTGCCAACACTCCTGACCTTATCACCCAGTACCGCTAACAGACAGGTCTGCCATGAAGGGAAGGAGAAGCAACTGTCAGGAATATTTCTAACAACACCTTGGTTCAGGACAATATTTTGGTTGCAATTGGACTCAATAAACAAAATGAAAAATTGCAGCAGTTCCCCCTTATTGGGGAAACTGCCACAAAAGGCCAAGCCAAGAAAACAAGAATTAAAAATAAATTTTTTAATTTTGACGGGTTTTATACCCCGCCCGCAGGCCGCGCGGCCAGCCCCTGCCCACCCACTCCTGCCAGCCAGTCCCCCAGCCAGCCTGCCAAATGGAGAAATTGCCAAATGGGGAATCCCAAAAAGGAAATTTCCCCAAACCCAAATTTGGAATCTACCAAATTTGGGAGGGGCTGACAAGCTGCTCAACCCACCCATTCCTGCATTAACTGCAGATTTCAAAATTGGATGCATGAAAGCATTCAATAATACACCAAGCCAATGCAAGCCCAGAAGTAACAATTCATTGCCTGTAAATCACTTCTAATCCCCCTCCCAAAAGGGAATTCCAGACAATACCAAGTGTTTGGGGTTCCCTGTCCAGTGTTTTACTCTATTCATGTCCCCACAAGGATGATAGTATATAATAAAGCCAATTCACTTGATGATAGTCTGTGCTATCATTGAGTGAAATTACCCCTCAATAGTATCACATAAATCAATCAGAACTTTTCCCTACAAGAAATTTAAAGACACTAAGCTTTGTCTGCCCTTTCCCAGGATCATAAGATGAACAATCTAATCTTCTCAGTTGTTCTCACAGCCTGCCTAGGGATTGGGGGCCACCAATACAATCACCAGAATATGCCATTCAATTGACCACCTGGCAAGTACATCTACAAGGAGCCAGCACAGCTAAACTCCTCCAAGAAGTACTCCTGGCCCACGCTGGTATTGCCCCACTCCACCCAGTCTGTAGCTATATACACCTGTATATACTACGTACTCACGTATTTTGCCAGTAATTTCAGATGTTATAACGTACACACCAAGGTCTTCAGATATATGATGACGGTCTATCCCATTGTGACAGCGCTCACAGGTTTCCAAGTTGCCAACTTGGTACCTTATTTTGCTAAAATACTCCCCCAACTGTTGGGTCTTTACAATTGCCCCTCTCTCTCATTAAGCCCCACCAAGGTTTCTTAATGGAAACTTGATGATACTTAAGTGAGGTGGATTTATCCTTTCAATTTGTTCTAGCAGCAATAAACTTTCCCTTTCTAGTAGCTCTTCTTTTCTTTGGAACACTTTCATCCTTGATACTTCCTGACACCATGGAGAGGATTCCCCTCCTATTCTGGTTATTATTGATAATTCCTTGGTGTATCTTTGCCTTGGAAGGCTCTACTTAACCCATTAGCTGGAGAAACTCATCCTCTGATTATGCTCACTCTGAAGAGTCCCTGGAAAACAGTTGGTTTAAATATCCTTCAGGTCACTGGGGACGTAAGCTTCACTAAAAATGTGCCCCACTTACTACCACTGAAGTTGATGTCTCCTTGGTTTGCCCCAACACTTCATTCCATCTTCTTGTATACTTAGTTGGGTATTATCTCCTGGAAAGGTTCAGCTCCTTGATGGGGAGATTTGCCTTCTTAGAAAAGTTCAGACATCTGGCAATGGTTATGGTGCTGATAGGTTCTGTTGCAGCAGGACTGGATTTGGGGCTCTGGCTCACAAGATTGGAAGTATTTTCCCGCTCAAGTGGATCCCTGACACTACCATCTACACTATAATAGTGTCAAGTTTTAAATGGAGCTAGATTCTGTTGAGTTTATACTTCTGGGAAGTATAATAAACAAAATAAGGGGAAGATTTAAGAAGAGAATGATACTTTATTGGATATGAATATAAGGATATATATAGTATCATAATAAGCCACATACTGTCCATGTATGTCATGGGGGTCATGAGGCTTATCTGAGTAGTGTTCCTCTTAGGTCACAAGGCTTATTTGAGTTGCGTTCCATTTGGTATCTGGATTAGGTGATCCCTGTAATAGATGGCTGTCTGATAGTGGTGCCACCAATTCACTGGCTGGTTGGTGAACCACTTGGTGAGGTATTTGGGGATTTACTTGGGGCTCTAATTCCCTGAGAGGGAGTAATTGAAGATGTTGCAACATCTCCCCCTGGGGTGCTGGAAGGTGGAGCCTTGGGAATTTTCTTGGGAGTATCTGGTATGCGGGCTTGGTATTGGTCCAGTTTGGTGTTGAGTACAGGGAGCCTTGAATTTTTCTGGGCTGTTCTTGCCTTACACAAGCGGAGTCAGTCATGGTGCATACATTTCAGTTTGGTTCGAGCTCTAATTCCTTTGATGAGGTAGTTGTTATTGGGCTTAACTTCCATGACAATGCCTGGTCTGCGTAGTCCTGGGTCTAGTTTGTGTTGGTTGTGATTTACAACCCAGATCTCATCTCTGACTTGGAACCTTTCTTGTTGTAATGGGATTGCTTCCCGCTGGACCCTTTGGTGTTCCATCTCTTCCTGGTCTTTTCTGGCTTGTAGTACTTTTGGGTCATTACTGTCTGGTATCTTCTTTGGAAGTGGCAGTTGTGGACCTGTGGTTGTACTGAAAAGTGAGGGTTTCTGACCATAGAAAATTTGTAAGGGCTTTTGCCCAGATTGTGTTTGACCTATGTTCTGCAGACCACAAGGACAGTTGGCAGCATATCAATCCAGGCTCTTGAATTTTTGGCAGATAACTTACTGAGGGCTTCTACTAGGGAGCTGTTTAGTTGTTCTACGTGTCCATTTGCTTGTGGGTGATATGGGCTGGCTGTGACATGTTTTATTCTGTTTTTGGAAAGATAAATGTTGGTGTCAATAGCTTTAAGTTCAGTGCCTCCATCTGTGATTAAGAGGTCAGGCTTTCCAAACTTTGCTATGATTTCTTTGCCAATGAATTGTCTCACATCATTGCCTTTGTGTTCTTTTGTGGCTTGTGCTACAGGCCATCTGGTTGCATAGTCAATAGCTGTGATGGAGTACTTCTTGCCTTTGATTTCACCGGGCATAGTTCCCACGATATCCAACGTCCATACCTTGAAGAGTTGTGTGATGAATACGGGTACTACTGACTTGGGTGATGCTTTGGTTTGGGCGTACTTCTCACAGACTTTGCATTGCTCCAGTACTTCTCTGATATCATCTAACATTTTGGGCCACCAGTAGCGTGTCTTGAGGTATTCATGCAAGTTTCTGCTACGGGTGTGTCCCAAGTCTCTGTGATATCAGAGGATTGTGCCAATCTTTTGTGTTGACAGGACGTAGGGTACAGTGTCACTATTTGGAAGTATTCAGTGAAGGGTACCATATACGTTTTTGAACAGGTGTTTGTTCTTGAGGACTTTCTCTTGGATGTCCATTGGTGTGCCAGGTGGGAACCCTTCCTGGAGATTCCCCATGATTAACATGGGCCAGTTGGGGTCACCATCAGTGCAGAGGATGTGTTTATTGTATAGCCTTGATAGGGCATCTGCAGTAAGCATCTCTTTACCTGGCTTGTATTCAATTTGCATGGAGTATCTCTGTATGAGACTCATCCATTTGGCCTGTCTTCTTGACAGATGTTGTTGTGTTTTGAAGAATATCAACAACTTGTGGTTGGTGAGTACTTTGAACGTCTGGGCTCCTTCCAGATAGCATTGCCACTTCATGAGGCAGTGTATGATGGCAACCCATTCCTTATTGTGTATGGGGTATCTTTGTTTGCCGTCTGATAGCTTCCTTGGCTCATATGCCATGGAAAGGAAGTATTTTGGGCCGTTTGGATGCAGAGGACTCCTCCTATGGCATAGTTGGAGGCGTCAGTTTCTAGCTCATAGATATCCTCACGGTTTGGGTATTTCAGGATGGGGGTGGTAACCATGTGTTCCTTTAGTTGGCAGAAATGTTGATCTTGTAAGGGTGTCCAGAAAAATTTGGTTGTTTTCCTGATGATGGCTGACAAGGGAGCTGTTAGGGCGCCCCAGTCAGGGATGAACCTGTGTACATAGGCTATCATTCCAAGGAAAGTGCGGAGTTTGCTCTTGTTTCTTGGGGCTGGCATCTCTGTTATAGCACATATTTTATCTGGGTCCAGTTTAATACCGTCCTTGCTGATGATATGGCCAAGGAATGGAAGTTCAGTTGAGAAGCACTCACATTTGGACGGTTTGGCAATCAATTGGTTTTCTTCAAGGGTACAGAGAACTGAGTGGACGTCTTCCCAGTGTTGTTGCAAGTTGGGACTATAAATGATGATGTTGTCCAGGTAGATAATTGCTCTTTTTCCAATGTGTTCCTTGAAGACTTCATTCATGAAGGTTACAAAAGTACTGGGAGCATTTGCCATACCAAAATTGGGGACAACACATTCAAAGGATCCATACTTTATTCAAAATGTGGTCTTTGGAATGTCTTCAGGTTTCAGGTGAAGTTGGCGGTAACCTGTTGTCAAATCAATTTTTGTGAAGATTTGGAACCCCCCAGGGCATCAAAAAGGTCATCAATGAGGGGCAGGGGATACCTGTTCTTAATTGTGACCTTGTTTAGAGCCCTGTAGTCTGTGACCAGGCAGAGTCCTCTGTCTTTCTTTGCCACAAAGAAGACAGCGGCACCAAAAGGTGATTTTGAGGGTCTAATGAGGCCTTTTTTGAGTGCTTTGTCAAGGTAAGTGTGACAGTCCACATGTTTAGTGGTTTGCAGGCGGGGCTAATGTTGGCCAAGCAAAAGTTTGGTTGTTTGTTGAAGGTGAGCCTAGTAGGTAACATAGGACTACTAGGGTAAGTAAGGCCTGGCTGGTAGGTAACAAAGGACTACCAGAGGCAGATGTTGCCTCCACCCAGCAGAAGATATTAGCTGCTTTGGGCTATAGTTCTTCACCTATCAGGGAACTGTGGCTGTGGAAGGGTGATGACTGAAATAGCAAGCAGGGAACTTTGTCTGTCTGGGGGGAGTAGGTTTTGGACCCCTGGTGGGTAACGTGGGCTGCCAGAGAGGGGAAGAGCTCTGAGGGCTCTATGCACCCTAATACTCTTACAGGAGGTCTGTGAGCAAGCATCCTACCTAAAGGACTGGTAGGGTGTCCTTGTTTATGCCTCTATGGGAGCTTTGGGGGGAACCCAAAGTGAGCATTGGAGGGCATAGATTTGCTCAGAGGTGTCACCAAGGTGGTTTGCTTGGGGAAGCAAGCTTCAGAATTTGGTGTGATCAGGCCTCTGGGAAGTAGAGCTGATTAATCTGTGACTGAAAGCTCAGACTTAATCACCTGGGTGAGTAAAGACAACACATAGACATTGATCTATGGTTGAATGGCCTAAGTAGAGTGCCACTTGCAAGGGCCCAGTCAAATTCCAGTTCAATGTAGACTCATGCCTGGGTCTACAGGTTCTGGTAACAGGGACTGAGATAAAGAACCAAGGTGGTTCACAGAATCAGCAGAGAAGACTAGTAAGAAGGACTGTTTGATCACAGTGAAGACTAGTTGAGGGACTGCTGATTCATATTGAATTGTGGGAACCAAAATGGTTCATGGTGCAGGTGGAACCAAGATGGTTCCTAGTGAGGATAAGTTGAAGGGCTCAGAGATCATGATGCAGGAGTAGCTGGTCATGATAAAGGAGTAGCCAGAGGACTGATAAGCTGTTGAAAGACTGGAATGAGCTATTTGTTGTCTAAGATGGAATGATTGCTGGTTAAGCTGAAGAGCTGGAATATGAGCTGGCTGAAGGATCAGAAGATGATGATGAAGAACTAGTGATCCGGAGAAATGAGCCAAGATTTTGCTGAATTGATTTGCCAAAGTGGGAAGATGTGGAATGTTTTGCCTTGGTTTAGTATTAAAATCAAGAAGGAATGTGGATAGAAGTGTGGGTAAGATATTTATTTATTAAGTTCCTAGGATAGACAAAGGTATGTTGCTATGAGAGCAGGATACAAAGTTGTTTTGGTGTGACGTTTTCCTTGGATTTTACAAGATTTGTAAATATATGGGAAAAAGTTGAAGAGGTCCATAAGGAACAATTTAAATAGTATTCTACTATTTAAATGGGTTTAGGTTGAATGCAGGAAGAAATGGTGCCAGAATAATGGACCAGTTAACGCTTTGGTGCGTGAAGAGTTGTCAATTTGAGCGGTTTGAGCTGTGGAAATTATTTTCATAGTTGGATCCCGGTGGAACTTCAGAAATGGTCTATTTCTGCGCTCTGCATTCATTGGTTGAGTTCTGGCAGGTTTCCTGATGAAAATGATTGGTTGGAAGCCAAAAGCTTAAAGTATAAGTGAGGAAATAGTGAATTAATACTTTAAGCTTTTGAGAAAGTAAGTTTGTAAGCTTAAGTTATTATAGGAAAAAGTGAGCGGCAATGGTTTAAGCTTCTGAAGAAAGCCATTTTGAAGGCAAAACCGTTGGGAAAAGGACACTATAAAAAGGTGGCTGGCTGGAAAGTTATGGGGTCTTTTGGAGGTCTTGCTGGGTCTTTGACAGGATCTTTCTGAGGTTTTTTAAGTTTCTGCCCAAAGGTTTTTGGAAGCCTTTGATCACCAGCAGGAGCTTGGTTAGAGCTGAAGCCCAAGATAACGGAGCAGGAGCCCAATAATAAGGAGCTGGATCCTAAGCGTGGCGCAGAAGTCTGATTCCAAGGAGCCAGAGTCCACATTTAAGGTGCCAGAGTCCAAGTTTAAGGAGCAGGAGTCCAAGGCTAAGGTGCAGGAGTCTAAGATCAAATAAAAGGAGTTCAAGATATTGCTGGAGGACCCCAAGTATTGGCAAATCCATATTGTTTCCTTGACCCCCTGGGCCATATACCAGAAGGTTTCTAAGGGGATCTTCCTTCTGAGAGTGAATAAAAGCCCATTTTGACCCCTATACATATTTCTGAGATACATTTTCCCTTACTAGAGAATGACAACCCCTTCCAGCCGGTCCCTGGCTACAATCCAGGACACACTTTGGGGACTTGTGAACAGGAACCCCACAGTAAGCTTTTAGGGTGTTGTCTTCTTGTGGTGTGAGGCGGTAGATGGGTTGTGCTTTAGGTACACTCCCTTTAGGTCAATTTTGTGTTGTATACCCCAATCAGGGGGTAACCCAGGTAGTGTCTCTTGGAATACGGAGGAGAATTCACTGACTAGCTGGTCTCTAATGGGGGCCTGTTTGTGTCAAGTTTCCGTGTTTTTGAAGTGGATAACCTTGTACGTACAGGTGCTCCAATTGATTTTGCTAGGGTCAGTTTCTTCTTTTGTTTCCATGATTTTCACAAATATGTGGTCTCTCATGAGTGTGTCAAGGTGTGTTGGGTATACATGGTGATGGACTTTTCCTCTCTGTATGGTGAGGGTGGCACTATCCCAGTCAATATGAGGTTTTGTCTTTCTCATCCAGTCCAGGCCAAGTATGACATCATACTTGGGGATTGTTATGATTGGACCACTGAGCATAGTCTGTACGTCTCTGATTTGGGCGCAAAAAGGTTTTGCCTCTTGGGTGACTGGTGTGCTTCAGTTGTCCGCCATGATGACCCTCTTGATGCTACTTCAAGTGGTAGGCAACTTAATGAGGTCCGCAAAGCTCTTGTTGATGAGGGATTGATCTGCTCCAGTGTTGAATAGTGCTGTGCCCTGATATCTGCAAAAGCAGAATGGATAAGTGAGAAGTTTATTTCTAGTTTGGGCGGCAAACAGTAGAGGATTGCTAGAGGGTACTTGGACCATGGTGATTGAATCCACTTCCTGTTCTCTGTATGAGTCTAGTGAATTGGGGGAGGGCAGCTTGCCTAAGAACTCCCCTGAGCTTTTCCCTCCTTGTTAGTATCTTTGGTGCTGGCCTGGTTGGCTTGTGCAGTGTGATTCCCGGTTTGAGGATGGGTATTGTTGGCTCGGTTGTTTTGTTTATTGGGGCGAGGCTCTCTCTTAACGGTGGGGTTTTCCCTGCGTTTGTTGGAGGCGTGTAGATTGTCAGACTTCTGAGCTGTGTGTTTTCCCTCTAAGAATACATCCTCAAGGTTCTTGCAGCGGGTCATGTCAAACTGGCGTCTAATATGGGTAGGGAGGCCATTGTAGAAGTCTAGGTGCGGCCCAGGTTCATCAAAGTTGATGGTGTTGGGTGCTCAGTCACGTAGTCCTTCATATGCTGCAATGTACTCCTCAATGGTTCCTGTCATTTTGAAGGTTTGGAGCTCAGTCATGATTACCGCATCAGAATCTTTCATGGAGAACTTTTCAAGGAACATAGCTTTGAACATCCCAATTCTCCTTCTGGTCAGGTGTTGAGCTAGCCATTTGCTTACAAAATGTGAAGCAGTTCCTGTGACGTGAAGGGCAATTTCACTGGCCCAGAGTCTTTGAGAATAGTCCACTTGTTCAAATTTGCTTTGTGTACTGTTGATCCAGAGGGATGTGTTTTTGCGGTGTAGTCATGTGAAGGCGCCAATTTCAGTGGTGTGCAGGCATTGAAACACAATATTGGGTATCTCAGGCTGTGGAGGCGCTGTTGTAGTTGGTGTGGTGGGCAATAGTCTGCAAGCTTTGAGATCATTGTACTGATTGATGGGCACAAGGACATTATTGTAGATGACAAGGCCTGCGGGAACGTCTTGTCCTACTTTGTAATCTCTCCAACCGTTAGGGAGTACCATTGTTTGGGTTCTTTTCTTGGGAGAAATTTTCCCTTTGAGTTGGGTAGGTATGGAGAACATACCTGTGCTACCACTGTCGAGTTTATACTTCTGGGAAGTATAATAAACAAAATAAGGGGAAGATTTAAGAAGAGAATGATACTTTATTGAATATGAATATAATGATATATATAGTATCATAATAAGCCACATACTGTCCATGTACGTCATGGGGGTCATGGGGCTTATCTGAGTAGTGTTCCTCTTAGGTCACGAGGCTTATTTGAGTTGTGTTTCATTTGGGATCTGGATTAGGTGATCCCCGTAATAGATGGCTGTCTGATAGTGGTGCCACTGATTCACTGGCTGGTCGGTGAACCACTTGGTGAGACATTCAGGTATTTACTTGGGGCTCCAATTCCCCGAGAGGGAGTAATTGAAGATGTTGCGACAATTCTTATTGTTGATATGTGTACTTTCCCTTTGGTTAAGTGTCTCCCCTGATTCCAAATACTGAACTATAATTGGTCCAGTTGTAATATTATTTTGGATCATGTACTTCTAAGAAGGATATGCAGAACAGAAGGGTTTTATTAGTTGACAAGTACTGATTATCAAGCTTCTGAGTGAGATGTAGGAGCTAATTGATAATCTGGTGAAAGCTCTGAAGAGGCAATATAGAAGACCTGCCTTGGGGTAGCCCGCTGAGTGTCTTCTGGGTGATGAGGGACATCGATGGCTGCTATAGAATTGGATGTTGTGGCGGTTTAATAATGTTAAGCGCTACTGCTGCGGTGCACATCCAAGC
This sequence comes from Entomophthora muscae, assembly GCA_014839935.2. Taxonomy (NCBI): domain Eukaryota; kingdom Fungi; phylum Entomophthoromycota; class Entomophthoromycetes; order Entomophthorales; family Entomophthoraceae; genus Entomophthora; species Entomophthora muscae. The sequence continues at coordinate 257,894 of QTSX02000009.1, read as the reverse complement.
GAAGAAGGTATCCGATTTTGGCAATAAAATTACCACCAACCAATGAATATAACTTGATCTGGCGTATGGTCACCTCTGGAATACTCTCCCAAATCTTTGCCGGATCAACCCCGTATCCCTGATCTACATCTCGATACTGTATAATCTAGATGATATTATAATAGAAAGTATTTTTCTCTTCTTATCTCGTTTCCCCAAGTCTCTCCTTGGCATCATACCCAATCGAAATTTATTTAAACCAAGTGCTTATTTATAGAGTGTCTACTCAACTTATCGGATTAGCAACTGGATCATCTGGCACAAACCAAGGTTATAGGGATTTGGCAGGGAACATGTCGGCCACACATTCAAACCTGATGGCTTGGAACTACTTTCTGTACAAAATGTTTTTAGCAAGTTGGATAAAACCCACCATCGTTGTTATGATGCTTATGGAATATCTGTGCCAAGTCTCTGCTCTTAACACGCTATATATATCTTGATTATTCTAAATAGGAGATGCTTGGTTCCATACTTTGCGTCACTTAACGCCAAGTATTTTTAGAGATATTTATGGCCCCCATAATTAAAAAATCGAGAGTCATCCGATTAATTCCGTGTGCCGTTTACTGGAGAGCTGATGCTAATATTACTTGCATTTGTTAAAAGCAGGCTAAATTGGGTTTTTAAGCAAGTCGTCTTTTTGGATATCCAAGCTGAAAAATTAAGTCGCCTTATGGTGACTTCCTAGCATTTGCTTCGGCGCATTGGTTGCTCCGAATTCGCCCTCCAGATGGCTGCATCTCAATCACGAAGTCAAGGGGCTATGGGTCGGATAAATGGTTTTTGGTGCTTGGGGTTTAGCAGAGGAAGATCAGTTTAGTTCGTTTCAGGCATATGGTGATTTAACTTCATCGTGGATTTTGGGTTTAGTCAGGGGGATAGTTGAGCCTTTATAATTAGCTAAATCGAGCTTGGCTATTGCCAAATGCTTATCTGCTTGTGAATCGGAATCAATCGGTTAACGGAAACTAGTCGATCGATGAAATTCAAGCAATCGAAACCGTTTACATGAACAATCTGAGTATCGATAACAGCTTAGCTGAATAAACCCTATTTAAGGTGGGTGGGTACATTTTTGATGGAGTGTAGCCAAGGACGAAACTTTGGAAGCCTTACATCGACTAATTGACTGAAGGATTCTCGTCACTACTCAAACTGTGACATCGTCTGGGTATTCAAATATTTCTTTCTCCTATATTCCCCACTCGCTTTATCCGTTTCTATATTTACCATTGGCCATTATCTTTAAAGCTTGTCGTTTTCAATAGGTAATTTAATTCACTTGACGCGATATTCGTTTTAAAAACCAATCTTATTTCGTTACATTTTGTTAATCATCTAAATCCTAGATTTTTTCTTTTTTCTCCAATTGAAACGCCAGTCCAGCCATTTTCTGTAATTTCAAGTTATATTCGATATAGCTTAAAGAACTCCTACCTGCAGCTTTAAAGCTTACTGTGTATAAACTTCAATTTTTAAAAATCTCCAAGCTTGAGTTTTTTATTTTAAAGGCTATTACTATTATATCTCCTTCGGGGTCCAAATAGACCATTGAAGCACGTTTCATCTTGAATAGGCTTAGAACTTATCTAGTGTAGATGGAGGATAAACGATTGTTCTTAATGTCTTTAGAACTGTTTAAGAGCTGTATTTTTGAGAAATTGACCCTAATCAAACTTCATAGAAAGAATCTTCAACCCTTACCTGAGACTCAAATAATTTAACCCAGCTATGCTCAGCTCGATCGCCAAAATCACCAGAGCTGTGCCTCAGTTTAGCCAGCGGGGTGCATGGAGCCGTGCCACTCGCAACTTAACCTCGCTATCGCGGACTGCAAGAGTTGCCTGCCCCTCCTCCCTAACTGGCCATGGATTGCGACAGTATTCTGATTCCCCCAAGGACAAGGGGGATAAGCCAGAAAAGAAGCCCGACGGCAATGAAAAGCAACCCGAAAAAAAGTCAAAAAGTGAGAATTTAAAGGAGGGGGAAGATCCAGAACACATCCCTAAAGGGTTCGAGCATTTCTTTAAGAAGAATGATCCTAAGGAAGAAGACAAAAAAGATGATAAAAAGGATGACAAGGAAAAGAAAGATGGGCCTGAAGACCCCGAAAACGATCCTAAAGCCTGGTCCAAAGTCTTTGTCATTGATGGATTATCAGCAACCCAAGTCACTGTCATAACGATATTAACCGGACTGGCGACTTATGAGGTGTTTGGAGCACCATCAAACACCAAGGAGGTCAGCTTCCAAGAGTTCCGCACCCAGTATCTTGACAAGGGTCTAGTCAAGGACCTATCCGTGATTAATAAAAAGCGAGTCCAGGTGACACTCAACTCAGATGGCTCGGGGCGGGCACTCCGTCCCGTTTTCTACATTGGCTCAGTCGAGGCATTTGAACGTCAAATGGAATTAGCGCAAAAGCGCCTGGGCATCCCTCCAGAAGAGTTTGTGCCGATAGTTTACCATGACGAGGTTAGCACTCTTTCCGTGCTGGCCAACTTTGGACCAACGCTGCTCATCATTGGTGCCATCTTGTGGATGTCGCGAAAGGCCGGGGGAGCCGGGCGAGGCGGGTTTCTTGGGATGGGAAAGAGTAAAGCCAAACTATTCACCCAAGAGACCGCAGTCAAGGTTAAATTCCGCGATGTAGCTGGCATGGACGAGGCCAAAGAGGAAATCATGGAGTTTGTAAAGTTCCTTAAGGATCCCAAGGCGTATGAAAAGCTGGGAGCCAAAATCCCCAAGGGAGCCATCCTGTCAGGCCCTCCCGGTACAGGAAAGACCCTGTTGGCCAAAGCGACAGCTGGAGAGGCCGGCGTACCGTTCCTGAGCGTTTCTGGCTCTGAATTCGTTGAAGTCTTTGTGGGGGTTGGAGCTTCGCGCGTTCGCGATCTTTTTGCTACCGCCAAAAAGCAAGCGCCGTGTATCATCTTTGTCGACGAGATCGACGCTATCGGCAAGTCCCGCGCCGGCAAAAATTCAATGGGCAGCAACGAAGAGCGTGAAACGACCCTTAACCAATTGCTAGTCGAGATGGATGGATTCAACACCAGCCAGCACGTCGTAGTTCTAGCCGGTACCAACAGGCCCGAAGTGCTGGATGCTGCTCTGATGCGCCCTGGTCGTTTTGATCGTCACATTGCTATTGACCGCCCCGACATTGAGGGCCGTAGTGCCATTTTCCAGGTCCATCTCAAGCCTATTGTCACCCTGCTCGACAAGGTGAAGATAGCACGTAAGATGGCCGCTCTCACTCCTGGCTTTGCCGGTGCAGATATTGCCAATATTTGTAATGAGGCAGCTCTGATTGCAGCTCGTCATAACAAAAGCAGCGTCGAGATGGAGCACTTTGAGATGGCGGTTGAGCGCGTTATCGCTGGACTAGAGAAGAAATCTCGTGTACTATCCCCCGAAGAGAAGAAGACTGTGGCGTACCACGAGGCTGGCCATGCCGTCGCTGGATGGTACTTGCAGCATGCCGACCCACTGCTTAAAGTATCCATTATCCCACGTGGGGTTGGGGCTCTTGGATACGCCCAGTACTTGCCCAAGGATCAGTATCTCTTCTCCCAAGAGCAGCTTCTGGACCGCATGTGTATGACGTTAGGCGGCCGTGCATCTGAGCAGCTCTTCTTTGGATCCATCACCACAGGTGCCCAAGATGACCTTCAAAAGGTCACCAAGCTTGCCTACGCTCAGATCAGCTCATTCGGCATGAACCCGGCTGTTGGTCAAGTTAGCTTCTCCAACGAAGACTCAACCTTCCAGAAGCCTTTCTCTGAGGACACTGCTCGCCTCATGGACCAGGAGGTGCGAGCTCTCATCGGTAGGGCCTACGAACGTACCTTGGCCCTACTCGAGTCCAAGAGGGCCGATGTCGAAAAGGTTGCTCAACGCCTGCTCATCAAAGAAGTTCTGAACCGTGAAGACATGATCGAGCTCCTCGGCAAGCGCCCCTTCAAAGAACGCACCCAGTACGAAGACTTTGTCATGGATAAATCCTCCAGCCAAGATTCTGAGCCCCAGCCCGCTGCTGCCTAATCTTACTTGGCCTTTCCACCCGACCCCTAAATTTAACCTTGATTAAAGCCTTCCCCCGTTACCATCTAAACCTCTTTGTTAGCTGACTCCGATGATGGATCTAAAGCCAGTGAGGCATGCCTAGCCAGGCACTTTAATTAGTGATGCCGAGGCGACCTATGGAGGGGAAGCGAGAATAGAACAGCTTTACCGAGAGATAGGTTTGACCTTTTAAGTCAGAGATATTCTGACTAGATCCAACTAACTCTGGAGGATCAAGTACAGTAGTTCTCAAACCTGTTGAGCTAAACATAAATTAGTCATTTAGAACCCATAGGTTCAGTCAAAAACGAATTTCAACTGAACCAGTCGAAGGTCAATTTACTCAATAAAGCTTCCATTTATCTATAGCCAGAAAACAAAAATAGTCAATCACACAACAAAAACAAAGTCAAATATCAAACTCCAAAAACGAGATAGCTTACACATGGGAATCAAATTCAAAACGTGCACAATCCAGTCACTTCCTGAAGCATTCTACATCAAATTTGATAATGAGTGTGTGGCGAATACGATACAAACAGAGAACACATGAGGTTCAGCCACAAAAGCGATGAGCTCAAACACAAAACAACTCATTTTTTTGAAAATATTGATTATTTTTGGGACTCAAATCAGAAATGGTGGACTTCAGGAGTGAATCCACCAAAATCTATTCAGTGAACTACAGCATTGTTTTCAATGTACATGCTTCTAAATCCAGACATTTATGTCTGAGAGAATGTCTCAAAAAGGAGCACACACTCAAATAAAATTAATTTTCTAGAAATGCTTTTTTGCTTTTCTGTTTTAATAGAATTTTTATTGCTTTTTATTAGTATGAGTTTTTCAAGTGAAAGTAACACTTAATGAAACAAGCCTGTTGAAAATAGGAGATATCTCTGTTTGCAAATTGGCTCGCCGACTTGTGGCCAATCTAGCACCAGACCACTGGGTTCTCTGGTGCTAGATTGACCACAAGTCGGTGTGCCAATTTGCAAACAAAGACATGTCCTATTTTCAATAGGTGTATTTCATTAAGTTAAACTGGGTGCAATAACTGAGGCATGTCTGGTCTGACCAAGCACAAAGACACCACATGTAAACCCATTCTGATTGGCTCTGTTGTTGAGATGTGTCTATTTTGGTATAAAATTAAAATTAAAAAGAGTTTATCTATATGATTTATTTATTATAACTTTTATCTCTCCATATATAGTATTATGAAAGCTTGTGGTCACTACTGTTTATTCTGCATTAGATTTTTAGATTTCTATGGCAATTATTTTTGGTTGTAAATGTGCACTATTGGTCATGTTTGGATAAATTTGATATTTTTATTGATTCTAATCTCAAAACAGACACTCAGAATATTTATTTCCTTAATGTATTTTAGATTGCATTCTTAATTAGGACAAGTTGGTAACATTATTATAGATCCATTCATGTGTTTTGATATTTGGTATTTATGTTGTCAGTTTCAGTTGCTAATGAGGCTTGGTGTTGGATCAAGTTTGTGACTTTTGTGACTGAGTTTCATGCCTTCACAAAAAACATAATAAACATAATAGATGTGTTCTGTGACCAAAACTCATGTGTTCTAGCGTTTGGTACTGTGAATTCAGAACCTAAACATAAAAATGTGGGATTGTCAAATCATTGGTCCAAATTTCAAATCACTTTTGCAAGATGGCATTTTTTAATCAAATTGAATTCTTTGTATTTTTATTTGAATATCTGAAAATGTGGGAACTCATAGACACTTTGCAAATTTCAAGCCAGACGGCATATTTCCAATGGACGAAATGAATTAACTGGAATCAGATTTGAAGATTTCAAATCCATCAACCATTCTCATTAGGTTTGCTAAGTTTTTTTGGAATTGTGGGATTGTCAAATCCAGGAACCGAATTTCAAATCACTTTTTAATGCCGCTAGTAAACTCAAATATTAATTGCGGGAACTGGAACCCAAATTTAATGTACAGTAAGAAACTAGGAAAAATCAGTCCAAATCAAGAAGCTCCACTCTGGATAAAATCAAATGAAAAGTTCAATCTCAACAACCATGTGTTGACATGAAATTAAGTGAAACATAAATTTTCTAAACTGAAAATAGTGCAATATTCTGCACTCTAAATCACTAATATAGTGGTACAACACGCCATTTCAAAAACGGCATCTCAAAAAACGCTATTTCAAAATACGCCATCTCGATTTTTGCTATCTTGAATTCATAGTAAAAACGCCATTTCAATTTACAGCATTTCAACTAAGAAAAAACAGGTTTTGAAATTTTAGATTTTTTAACTCCAAAAATAACCCAAAATATTCCCAAAAAATTAAAATTAAAAACACTTCTAGGATTGAAAAAGCCTCAGAGTTTCAAATCTGCAATAAAAAATGGGGTCAATTAGTAGCAACATAGTTGCGCAAAGCCCAAAAGTTAAAATATACCCAAAAACAACTATTTTCATCTATTATAACTATAAACTATGCTTTAAAATAAGCATAGAATTGTACCAAATACTAAAAAAAGTCAAAAATAATAAAACTGAAGGATAATAAGAGATAAGATATAATAGTGTTTATTGAAAAAGGGCTCAAATATTGGTAGAAAGAGCAACTAAGATAGCTTGGAGATGCTCAAGCTTTCTATCCATAGGATAGTATGTAAGAACTACCTTGCTGATTTCAGTATATTTCTTTACTTCCTTAGTCTGCTTGGGGGGTTGCCCTTGGACTTCATGTCAGTCTTGAAGAGCTGGGCAGAGATGGCTTGTCGGGTATTGAGATGCACCATTATTTTGTTGAATTTGGGCTTATGAACACTGACCCTTGTAGCAAACTGGCTATGCCACCCTTCAAGGGAGGAGGTGGTCTTGATCAAACCATCTTTTACCTGCTTATAGCAGTTCCACTGGATTGAGTCACCATCTTTTCTGATGCAGTGTGATCCTTGAAAAATACCAACCCATTGAGTTTCAAAATACTCAATAAAAGGCGCAAAGGCTGCCTGGTTGGCAAGGATATAAGGATGGCGGAGGAGGGCGTTGTAAAAGGCATTTTCCCCTCCTTTCTCACAAGGGCAAGGACAGCAAAGCAATTGAAAACGTCCTTGGCTTCTTTAGTGCCTTCAGAGTTGACCAGCTCATGAAGATTAGAGCACTTTTGGAGGCGGCGGCAGAGTGCCTGCCAGAAGTAGAAGTAGCATCCCTGAGGGGAGCTCTTGAAGACTTTTATGAAGGCATTTTCCTGAGTCTGTTTGAAATCCACTACCAGATATTTGTGGTAGGGAAGGCTTTCTGCCTGCTTCCTGGTTGGGGTGGCTTCCTCTTCCTGGGACTAGGCCTTCTTTTTGTGCCCTCTGGTTTTCTTTGGCTCCTCTTTGATGATTGGAAGGATCTCATACAACTTGGACTTTGAAATTGTAAGAGCATGGGTATAAGTTTCCTGCTTTCTGTTGGGAAGGAAGTAGAAGACTAAGGGAAGAACCAGATTTCCAACCTGCCCATGGATGTTCTAAAGCTGGCTAAATAGCTTTGGGCAGGTGGAGAAAGTTCCATCTGTGAGCCAGGTCTTGTATTTCAACAGGTTGCACAGATCTTGTGAGGTGGCAAAGCAAATGATGCGCTCAGGGGCATATTGGCCGTTGTCGTGGAGAAGAAATCTCTCCTTATGACGAGATAGTTTTTGTTCCTCAGTAAGAATCAATTGGTCAATGGACGTAGCACTGACGCCTTCAGTGCTCAGAGCATATCTCTGGTCAGTGAGATACCTATGTAGTTTTGAGGCACCACCAACAGTGGCAAGTTGGGTGTCATTTAAATTGAGTAGGGCATCATTGACAACCTCAGTGATGGTTTGATCTTTGGTGGTTGAGATGACCTGGCAAAGAAACCAGCAGATCAGTTGGTACAAGGGATCAAAAGACTTGGCGCAGTCATGGCCAGTAGTCAGGGCCTTGGATCTAGTGAACCTGTATGTAGTGAGCCTAGCAGGGCACCCAACATTATCACATTTATAGTGATGTTGGCGGATTGGTTTCTTTTCATTGTTACAGCTGAAGCTGTAGCCCTTGTAAACAAAACCAGCTCCTCCTTTCTTAGTCATTATGGGGTAGCTGGCTGGGTATGTGGTGGGCACAGCAAAGGTGCAATTTCAATTACAGATATTGTGGACAGTAATAAAATCCTAGAGCTCAATTTGGTCATCTGCAGGAGCACCAGGCTCAGGCTCCTTTTCAGGCTCTGAGGTGGGATCAGAGTGGCAGTTGAAGTTGAAAAACTTCTCTTGGGGGTCTGAAGGGGAGTAAACAAAAGGAGAGTGGGGATGCGTTGGGCTGGTCTCCTCTGGTTCATGTGATGATGTGGGGGTCTTGGGGGAGCTTTAGCCTTAGAAGGCTTCTTCTTTGGGGGTTTCTTGGCCTTTTTGGCCTTGGAAGGAGTGATCTTGGACTTGGAGGCCTTGGTGGCCTTGGGCGCAGCTTTGGTGGTAGGCTTGGGAGGCATCTAAAAGTGAATTAGTATCAAAATATGGGGAATTTGGGAGTTGTTTTTAAAGAGGAAAATGAGAATGTTTTTAATATAAAAGTATCAATTTTTTACATAGAATTGAAGAGCAGATCTTAAAATATATAGTATCAAAATTTCAGTGTTTTTTTGTAAAAAATATATTTTTATTAGTAACGCAAGTATGCAAAACTTTGAGTTTTGACTGAAAACTTGCTTTCAAAATGGCGTTTTTAAAGTGATGTAATTGAGGTGGCATAGCTCAAAAACATAGTGTTTTTGACCCTTTTTTATATTAAATTAATAAATTTACGGCGGAGCTACCTCAACCGGGCCAAAGAGTAAAACTTGAATTTCTCAAAAACCAGCTTATACAATTGGGGTTAAAAAGTACCCAGTTGTTTAGAGGAGATAAAAAATATATATCTGCAAAGTTTCAGGAAATTTCTTACATTTCTTATTAATATGAGTTTTAACGTCAATTTGTACTTTTGAAAAGTGGAAAGCAAGAATTGCGGTGGGGGAATCAATATAGCGTAGCCTGGCGTCATATGTAATTTCCCCTTATTTTCCCCTATTCATTGTGCGCATCAAATCAATTGGGTGATATGAACCTTGGTGAAATTTGAAGTGATGTTAATTGAAATGGTGTAATCACCCTTTTCCATATTAAAATCACTATTAAAATATTTTATTAAGAGAACCCTTATCAACGTACCCATGTATAATAAAGTTATAAATTACATATAACAAAACTGGTTTTTTTTACCCAGCAATGACAATCACTAGAAGGACTATCATAGTAGTGTTATTTTAGGCTGTTCTTATTATAAGTGTCTTAGATTAATACTATAGGAACATCTTCTGGCATTATACAACAGGCTTTATTTTAGTTTGGATATAATCTTATTTTAGTTTAAGATAAATGGCATGATTTGAAATGACATAAAGTCAAGATGGCGTAAACATGCCCCACACTAAGTGATTTCATATGTAAATAAAGTTAGCAAAATAAGATTTAATTAATCTGACTCAAAGTGACGGAATTGAGATAGTGTAAATTCAAGATGCCGCATTAATAAAGTATATGTAAAATTTATTTATTTTATTAATTATTTCTATTTTTTTGTGATTCAAAACCACTAACACAAAAAACACCATCTTGAGTTAAATTCAAGATGGTGTAAATCAAAGTGCCTTTTTCAAAATGGTGTGTCCTACCAATATAGTAACCACAAAACCATATAATGATATATGAGCCACCCTCCTGATGATGCAGAAATTTTTTAAAAGTTTTTTGGCCCCTGGCTAGGCTGGGGGCCAAAAAACTTATTTTCAAGAAAGAAGAAGAGGTGGGAAAGAAAAAACTTCAAAGTGAAACATCACTGGATTACTACACTATGTGTTAATGGATTTCTATTAAGGATACCTGATTATAGTAGATTTCAGAAAACACTAATAATAAAGTAGAATTATATATTACAATCTTTTTTTATTAAGGTGCCTTTTCCTTGGTGTGTTGATAGTTCATTTGCTGTTGATAATGTACCTTCATTTAATTGGATAGTTTCACCTCCAGTTGCCTTGGCAACTGGAGGTGAAACTATCCAATTAAATGAAGGTACATTATCAACAGCAAATGAACTATCAACACACCAAGGAAAAGGCACCTTAATAAAAAAGATTGTAATATATAATTCTACTTTATTATTAGTGTTTTCTGAAATCTACTTTAATCAAGCATCTAAATTTTAGCTGTCCTAAAATAGAATAGGGTGCTTTTTGATAATGTCTATGATTTCTAAAAGAATTAGCACAGATCCACTCTAGATTCTTTGACTTTCTGTTTGAGATATCCATAAATTATATTTATTTCAAATTCACCTCGTTTTTGATTTGAAGTCTGGTTCTTGGATCTTATAATCCCGCAATTTTAGATTTGTTAATTTTTACATGTTGTCTATGATTTGTTAGACTTACAGAAAATCTCAAACTGTACATTAGAATCCTGCATTTCTGATTCATGTATCCTGCATTTGCTTGTTGTGTTTTGTCTTTAGTTAGTTGAGTTATCTGCTCAAGAGATTCAAAATTTGCCAATTTAAATAAATCAAAAAAAGTCAAATTAAATGGTTGATTTTATTAAATATTTTAATTAACACTCAGCTGAGTTGCCTGCAAAAGTGATTTGAAATTCAGATCAAGAATTTGACAATCCCAAATTTTTACATTTAGGTTCTGAATTTACAGTACACTTGTTGTTGAATCAGTAAGCATTTGTATCCAGTTTGATTAGGTTGTTGTATGACTGGACATTTTTGCCAAATAGTGCTCATTTTCTGTGAAATTATCTTCTATTTAGATCTATCAACTATAAATTTATTTTTGACTAAACCTATGCATTCTAAACTGACTAATATACATTTATCTCAACAGGTTTGAAAACTACTGTACCTTGGTACAACTTCTTGTTGGTTTAGGTGGAGACAGAGGCACTGAATCCTGGTCCCCCTCCTCCTTTCCCTGTTCCTCTGTTTCAAGACCTTTGAGGTCAGAGAATGAGGATTCAGATTTGTAGTGGGTTGCTATTTCAGCATTTTTTACTTTGGCAGTGCCTTCTTTCTTGGGATGGGAGCGGTTTGCGCTCTGGCTACAATTATCATTGTTTTTATTGGAGTTGCTGTTGCTATGATTGGTGTTTTGGTGTTTGTTGCCATTGTAATTATCTCTTCCATTCCCATTTGAGGAGTGGTTGCTTTTGTGTGCAGAATATTCCATGTTTGCACGTTTTTCTGTGCGCTTGGCTTCTGCAATGAGCGCAGGCATGGAGGTGTTGGCCTCAGGGCAGATGAGGGCAACAACTAAGAGTTTCATTCTGTTGATAAATGAGGCTCTTGTGTGCAGTTGTCAGCTTGTGCTGGGTTTTGAATCTTTCAATGTATCTCAGCAAATTTATTGGTGTAAGCTGTAACAGTGGTCTTTTGTGGAAGATTGCTGAGCTGTATTGTGATTTCTTGGAGGGATTCTATGACACAGAAGTTGTGGATGATGTCAGATTTGAACTCTTCCCAGTTGTCAAGCTGGTGATTGGTTCTTGAGCCAACCCAAGTAGCAGACCAGTAGCTGCGGCCTTGTACAGGCATTTGCTGACTTCTTGGACCCATTTTTTTGTAGGAGATGAGATTGGCACAAAGTTTTGCGGCTGAGTGATCCATTTAGTTTACAACATTTCTTTTGTTTTTTCCAAAGAATTTATCAATAACAATGTAATTGTGCTGGTGATTTTGCCTGTGGTAGGCAATTATGTGTTTTTTGTGATTTTAGAGAGCAAATGTACTGAATTATCTTGACACATGTTTTGGGCATTACTATTCCTTCAAATGAAGTGCATTCACTTGGTATATCTTTGTCAATATCATGAGTGCAGAAGTACGTCTTCCAGGTGTCTTGGGACGTAGCCTGGTTTAGTATGTGGGTAAAGGTGGGCGGGTTCTGTTCAGTCATTTTCTCTTTCATATGAATGGTCAAGAAAAACTGTAGCTGTTACCAGTGATGAGGAGCAACTTCTGGGGAAGCTTGTAAGATAGGTTTAGAGAAGAATAGTGATTTTATTAGATAATATTTTAGGCTTATATACTGTGTGCACTGTGGTGGGAATTTAAGTTGGAAAATATATTGGAGGTCATGTGTGAGGCAGGTTTGGATAGCTGGATAGCTGGACAAGTCAAGTGATATTAGTTTGTTGCCATTTCAGAAATGCTGAACCAAGCATTGAATTGGTACCAAACCAGGCAATGCCTGGATGTTAAGTATGTTGGCAACAGCCAGAATACTTGTACATCCAGCTCCTCTACAAGAGAACAATACTTTATTTGATATTAATATTAGCAATTAAATAGTATCATGAAAAGCCACATGCTGCCCATGTACATCATGGAGCTTACCCGGGTAGTATTTCAATTAGGATTTGAAATGTTTGATCCTGTATAAGATGGGTGTCTGATAAATGTGCCACTGATTAATATTATCTGATGGATTACTCATGGAATTACCTCTCTGAGAGAGAGTAATTATAGATTTTGTAAAAAAAAATCAACAATTCAAAAGAGAAAATTTTGTACAGTAGTTTTAAAAGCTATGGCAACAACCAAAAATACCTCAGATTTAAATGAAATGATTTCATATTTAAACAAAATCCAACTCTCAGGTTAAAATATACACTCTGTTAACAGGGTTTATTGGCATTAATGGACAAAATGAGTCAACACAGCAACAAAGGGCTCACACACAAAGTGAAACCATTCAAAATACAATCCAAAATACATTGATTCACAAACAAAATGGTGTGAGTTGACTTTTGGTGTACATATGTTTACTATGTGAATTGGTGACAAAATACACCCAAGTAAGGTGTGTCAAAACGCAAACCAAAAATGAAACACAATAGCAACTCACTACGTAAACAAAATCACTCACGCAATGTGTGCAATGGATTGTAATCATGAATGATACCAAGGCATCTAAAATAAGACACAAGATCTGAAACATAAATTTAAAAAAATTGTGTTGGGTGTTTGAATTTGGAATTAAAATCTAGGAAAATGGGTGGATTTTTTTGAGTATTCTAAAATAGGTGTTGTAAAACCAAAAACAACTAATTAAGAAATAAAAAATCTATAATTGGGATAGTGGGCGGGAAAAACTTTAATTAAATATCCATATTCAGATAAAAGCAAAAATTAAAATTAGGGAGTAACTTAATTGAAATTTATTTAATATTTTATTAAATTTTAAAATGGAAGGTACACACTACCAGGGTACCAATACCCCTGTTGTACACCGTGGTTGTGGTTGCCCCTGCAGGTCAAAGAATAGAGTTAGTGCAACCCAAGTGCCTACTCAAGGAGGAGACGGGAGAGGAGAGTTCCATAGTGATGCTGCAATGACACAGCTGGTTCAAGGAGCACAAGCTGCTAGGGTGCAGAGCATAAACCCTTGGGTCCCAAAGCTGACCCGGAAGCCAACCAAGGTCACCACTACAAAGAAAGTTAGAAACAATGAGGTAGAACTTACTTCATATGTGTTTGACGTTGTGTACCGGCAAGAGTCAGTCCCGTCAGCCATGCTGGAGAAGGTGAAGCCTGTACTTGATACTAGCTACAAGCCCTACGTCAGTGATGGCAATCAGGAGAATGACAAGGAGCCCAAGTTCTATCAAACCAATGAGGGACAGCTGGTGTTAAAAAAGGTTGCAGCCTTATATACCAAGGTACCTATACCCTGTGTTGTGCCCAATGCCAACAAGTCAATCCCCCCGCTAAAAAGCCCACCAAGAAGCGCATCTCCAACATCAAACACATCATCCTGCTTAAGCTAATGCGGGAATCAGGTGATTACAAGGTGGCTGGGCCCTTGTTGGAGTGGATCCCAAGTATGCCAGCAAGACCTTCCAAAAATTCATCAATACTGGTTGTGTCCTTGCCGCGGAGAAATCCTTGCATGTTTCTACCATGCTCACCAAGGAGTATAAATGGGTAATCTGCCAGTGGATTACCAGGACTGCCATCTTGAACTGGCAAATATACAGACCATGGTTAAATCTACTTTTGGGATCAAGGCCTCAATTTCCTTCTATTATCATTTGGTCAAGGGAATGTGATTTTCCTGGAAAAAGCTTGGGGTATCCCCCTACAACAGAAACAGCCCAGCCAATATTGACGTCCAGAAAAACTACGCAGAGGCGTACACTGCCCTCAAAGCCAAGGGGATAATCAAATTTTATTATATTGACAAATCAGCATTTGCCTCGTCAATTCACAATGGGTATGGCTATGTCCCCAAAGGCTCCAATGACGGGATGGCTTGGCGTGCTGCAGTCCGCGCCATAGCCTACTCAATGGTGGCTCTCCTTGGTCCAAAGGGGGTTGATCTTTATCAAATGATATTGGGTTCTCACAACAGCTGTACCTTCTTGTCATTCCTCTGATTGGTCCAGGAGCACCTGAGGCGCACAAGCCCAGGCTTCACCAATGTGATTTTGTTGGTCAATGTTGGTCTCCACAAAGTGGCTGACATTCTTGAGGAATTCCCAATGATTGACACAAGCATTTCAGTGGGCCCCCAGAGATTGGCCATGGAAAATTTACGTCTTCTCTTCCTCCCAGCTTATTTGCCCTTCCTAAATCTCATCAAGGAAGTCTTTGGGTGGCTCAAGCAAGTCGTCAAGCAAGGAACCCCAACTGGGACCAAGGACCTCTTTAATTTGCTGCAGGCCAGGATCCACACCCTCCCAGCTGAGACTGGCCAAATTCTATGGCCACGCTGATTTGCTCATCCCCGCGTGCCTAGCCAAACAGCCAATCAATTAAAGGCTTAGTGTGTCCAATTTTTATATATTCTCTTATTTACTATTCAAGTTTTATTGATTATCATTTTATATTTAGATGTTTCCACGCCCACAATCACATTCAGAAGATCCATCAATAGATGTAAGTGATTTATTTATTTTATTATATATTATTTTATTATGCCATCTGAGGTAATCCCAAATGCTCAATACTTGATTACACAAAAATATTTAAGTCACTTTGGTCAAAGAAATATAAAAATAGTTTTAAAAAAATTAAACGTAAAATGTACAAGTTAGAATTTATTTTATTAACATATATTTTTATGCTTTTATGAAAACTGTTTTTGCAATATATTTTGCAAAACTGGTTTGCTGAAATAAAAATTATAAAAATTTACTATAAATTGTAATAAAATTTATTGGAATCATATTTTTATTGTGTGCGCCTGTAGTGGGTTCTTTGGTATTTACCCACCCCGCGATGGAGGTGGCGCACAACCTCCACTGCCACACCATGAACAGTGGATACACCCTTATTGAAATAATTCCTCCTGCTGGTGAAAGGCAGTAGGGTCAGATGGGAGTGAAGCAGCAGCTTTTCAGGAAGGGCTACAAACCCGTATATCCCAGCCAGAACCAGGGCATCTTGAATTACATGGTCCACCGAGTTGTATCCAGGGGGACCTTCTTCCCGCTGAGTGCAAGCCGGGCCTTGTCAATTCCCAGAAGGACCCTGTCCAGGTCCTCTACAGACGCACTCATCCCAAAGTAGAATAGGAGCCCCAGGTAAACAACCAGATGAAGCCTTTTCCCTGAAAAGGCTTCTGTGAACTCACACAGTTTATTATAGACTGTGCTGATCTTCTTGTTGTGCCTGGTCTTTGCAAAGGTCAGCTCCATGGCTACAGGGAGCCCCGTCTTGTCAGCACTCCAGGCCAACCCAAAGTTGGCAAGGAGGATTTTTGTCTTCTTGATGGCTGTTGCATCTACAACAGCCAATTTGCCCACCGTGCACCCAAAGTTCTTCAATAGGTAAGAAATTGTGTGCTCCAAGGGGTAGCAGAAGCGAGCAGCCGCATGAGCCCGGCCCATTTCCGGTACATTCTTGAATGGGAGGGTTACCAGGACATCCCAAACAAGCTCAATGGAGTTTACATAGTAAATTCCACTGAGGGATACTGGGTCCAGGCGGACCAGTTGGGCATCCTTTTAGGCAGTAACTGCCCACTCGGATGCCCCCTTGGCATGCATAAGTTCTGCCAATGCCTCCCGTGACATCAGGGAGGACCCGTGGATACGGTCCTCCAGCTCCTGCACAATAGGGGGGGACAGATACAATTGCTTTGCCACATGAGTGGCATAATTTGCATAAAAGGTGGCCTGGAAAAAGGGGACCAGGACTTGGCGGAGTTCACCGTCTACATTTTCTAAGAAAAAAGGTAAGTTTTTTAAAAATTTATTAATTTTGTTTTCTAAGCTACCTTCTTGTGTTTCTTCCTTGCCCGCAGCCTCAGCCGGCTTGGCCATTCTTGGCGCAATCAATTGTGCAGGCAATTTGTATCCTCTGCCCTGGCACGCTTGGCGGGTTTGAGATGTTCATAAATCTCCGGGTCGTCAACCCAAACAGATGGCGCAGAAAGATTGTATGCCTTAAATTGCAGGCCCTTGACCACAGTTTTTTGAATATTTAGTAAGCGCTTGATTGTCTTCTCTGGGGTGTCTGGTATTTTGGTCATAAGGGCCTTTGCGGACACTTTGTCTATTTTGTCTCCTTCAAGGACGGCGGACTTCACTTTGGCTTTGACTTTGCGGTCAATGTCCTTTATTTTGGCAATTGCCAAGTCAAGATCCTTCAGAAGCTTCTCCAATTCTCTCATTATTTTTTACTAACCTTTCCATATGTTTTTATTGCTTTTGCCCCAATAAATTCTGTATTATTTTGATACTGTTGCCTCTTTGTTTATTCCTTTTTGTTTTCCCATCTACTACATTATCCCATCTTTTTACCCATTTTGTATATGTTTTACGCTCATCTCAATATGTGTCATTTGCTTTATGTTGGCATTGTTTCCTTGATTGCCATATTATTTTTGGCGCTTGTCATAGCCCCTTGTGAAAATATTAACAACAATTTGGTGATCAGCTAAATTTGAATTAGAAAATTATAGTGTTAACTGTTTTTATATAAAGTTGTTACTGATCCAAATTCCAAACCTTAATGATAAACTTTAAGCCAATCAGGATCCAAGTGATAAAGTGATTGTTGTGACATAAAGGGTCATTCAATAATTCTTTGGTGCATGTGTGCTAACTAATATGATTGGCTGGTTTTTTTGCCATTGAACGCCATTGCCGCTGTGGCAAGTTGTTGGTGGACTAGTGCTAACCCAGCAGCTGATTGGGCACTAGTCCATCAACAACTTGCCACAGCGGCAATGGCGTACAATGGCAAAACATCCAGCCAATCATATTAATTAGCGCACATGCACCAAAGAATTATTGAATGACCCTTTATGTCACAACAATCACTTTATCACTTGGCTCCTGATTGGCTTAAAGTTTATCATTAAGGTTTTGAATTTGGATCAGTAACAACTTTATCTAAAAACAGTTAACACTATAATTTTCTAATTCAAATTTAGCTGATCATCAAATTGTTGTTAATATTTTCACAAGAGGCTATGTTTAAGTACTAAAAATAACTGTGTTCTGGATCTAGATACATGACATAGTAAATATATGATTTTATAGAAATAAGCTGAACATAAAGAATAAAACCAACTATAAACAAAGAGAACATGAATAATTGAAATCAAAAAAAGATAATATAAATAGAAAATGTTTGGTGACAGGGGTTTATTGGGGCGGGGGAGAGCTATGCCTAGGAGGCAGAATAACACAGGAAGGAAGACGTAGAGGCGGTGCTGGCCTGGGGAGTCTGGGATTGGGTGGGTTGGGCTTGCAGGTTAGGGGTGTTGGTGGCGGGGGTGGAGGCAGGAGGATTTTGCGTGATGGCTACCATATAACGCTTGTTGTATTTCTCATTGGTCATTGGCTGGATGGGCTGGTAAGTGGCAGTGGCCTGAGGTGGAAGACGCTTATTCTTACGTGATTGGTTGCCCATGTTCACATGAAAAACTATTTGTGCAAACAAGTCAGCCACCATCTGGCGGCCAAAGAGAAAATTGTGGTCAAGGTCCCCAAGATAGAGGTCATTGAAAGCCTGAGAGCGGCACTCCTATAATGTGGATCCCATGTTGAAGAAGACAACATCAGCCAGATGGACGTCTGCATGGCCGGCAGGGTAGACTGAGGCCTGGTGCCCACGTCCCTGTATGGCCTCAAGGGCGGTGGAGCTACCCTCCATCTGGTGGCTCAAGAAAACCAAGTACTTGGAATTTGAGCCATCCCAGGAGTCAAATAATCCACCAAGGATGTGGCTGTATGAGTAGCCATCAATAAAATCTGGGTTTGTCCAATAGTAGACAAAACCCTTGGCTGAAACAGCCAGAAATGCACCAATGAATGTCCCCTTCTTGACCTTCTTCCTTCTATTCTTGGCGGCGGCTTTTCCTTGCTCGCCAAAATCATCAAAAGCTATTGATAGCTTGTAATAGGAGATGAACATGACATCATCAGTTAGACTAGTCAGGCATTGGACCAGGGTTGATTTGATGGTGGTGTCATATGGGGAATCCTCAGCACCATCCCATTGGTTGCCGGCAAAATTGGTAAGAACCCGTATGGAAGCCACCTTCACATACATCCAGAGCTGCACCATGCACTCAGAGACCCATATGTTATGGTGTGCAAGCTGCTTCCAGACCTGGGTCAAGGGAAGCTTGGAATCCTGCTGGATGAGGTCAAGCATGATTGGGTATGCCTCAGATATTTGTGACTTGGGGGCCTTCTTGGCCGTCCTGATCAGATTCCCCCTGTTCATCAGGTTGTTGAATTCCTGCATGACAGTAGCTTGGGTAAATTGCAACTGGGTGGCAATATGTTCCCAGGACAGACCCTGTAGATTCAGTGCCACAATTTCCTGAAGAATTTGGGCAGTGATGATTTGTTTCTTGGGGTGCTGGGCCAGGGGAGCTGAAGCCTGAATGGCTGTAGGGACGGCAGGTTGACTGGTGGCAGGAAGTTGTTCCAAATCAAGATTGCCATCCTGATTGATTGGTCAGTGGGCAGGTTGTGCGGGGGTGGGTACAGGAGCAGGGGCAGAGCTAGACACTAAGTGACTCTCAAACAATTCAAAGCCATAGGGGTCAGTGGTCAGTGGTCAGATACAGATCAGCCTCCTCGTTACCCACCTAAAAAAGGATTGGGTGTAAACAGGTGCCTCCACGTTCTGAGCCTTGCCTCCATTGAAGCTGGCTTGGCTGCTGGCGCCGTCGAAGATGTTGCTGTTGAAAACCATATTGAAAAAACCTAGGATAAAATCACTAAAAGTAGAAATTTTAAAATTTAATGATCTATTTTTATTGTAATCTTGAGTCCATATTTGGAAGGCTCTCAAAACCTTTTCATACAAATCTGGAGCCATGAAAATGGATAAAATGCCTCTGTTCCTAAATTGGATAGCTGTTGATTGGCTGTTAAACTGTTATTTTTCTATTTTAGGCTGCTCATACTACACATCTTGTGTGAGTTCATTTTGTTTTGTGCTTGTGTAATCTTGCTTCTAGATTACTCAATTTTTGTTTTGTTTTAGTTCTTCTGTCGGTGCCTCATATGAATCCTGATTGGATTATAATATACTCTGGAACAGCATCCATCCATTTCACTTGTTGCATCAGTTCATTTTGTTTTTGGTTTGAACTACAACGCTTGATGTTTGATATAATTTTGTATAATGGGCTAGTGAAATTTTGTTTTTTGTTTGACAGTCCATTTATTAACTGAAATTTTATAAATTAATTGAATCCTGAATCTCACGCAACTTGGATTTTGTTTAAATCTGAAATCATTTTGTTTAAATCTGAGGTATTTTTGGTTGTCACCATAGCTTTTAAAACTACTGTATTTATATTAATATACTTTTTATTGAGATCCAGATAGAGTAGTTATACCATAGTGAAACATCATTGGTGCCATTGGATGTAGTAGGGATCAGCAATGATCTAAGTATTGGTCTATGTATATAGGTATAAGTGGGCTCTATTTATGGCAGGTTATAAGGGCAATAAATAAGACCTGTTATGGGATGGCTCTGAGTGCCCTATGTGTATTGTAAGATACAGTGGTAACTGGGCTGGCTGACTTAGGTGCAAGATTTTCTTTGTCTAGGGTCATGTCAGGTTATGAAATCAGCTTTCAAAGCAAAGCTGTCTGTAAATTTATGCCTCCCCCTGGACCTCTACTTCAATCCTCACCAAATGTTTGGGGATCTCTGTCATATTACTCCTGGATATTTATCCAAAGATTTACTGAAAACCCCCAAGAAAGGTCCTCACACTATTATTTGCTGAATTGGTTTGAAGATGCCCCACCTAACCCACCCAAGAGACACCTCTGGTTAAATATCATGTGCAAGAGTGGCCAGGAGCAGTGGTAATAGCATCCAAGATATATTCCTCAATTTTAGATTGAGCCGGGTTTTTCTTTGATTTTGTCCATTTGAATTTTTCCGGATTTGCCTGCCTCAAGAGATGCATCTCCATTCCCTCATATCATTTGTTGATTAGTTTTGACATTCAACTTCCCACCCAAATTCCATCACCTCCCTTTAAATGAAAGCAAGAGTTGTAAAAGACCTTGCTTCATCATTCTCTATTCTAATAAAGTTCAAATTTTGTTAGTTTAATTTGGCCTTCTGGTTTTGCCTGTTGCTTTTAGTGTTCAGCTAATCCCTTTCCCCCTTTGGTCTCCCAGGAATTGTTAGTGACAACCCTTTTTGGTTGTTGCTGAAATCGCAATTCTATTGTGGTTGAGAGCTAGGTTCTGTTCTTTATAACCTGCTCCCCAATTCTCACCTGTCCAATTTATTGTTCTTGAAGAGGTCTGTTTTTTTAAATAAAGCTCTATTTTTCTTCTCATGAAATACATAATGTCAGCTTTGGCCTGAAAGTTGTCTGTTCTCTATCCCAAAGGTCTACCTCGGTCAAAAAACCGTGTTTTGGAGAATTGCAAAATTATGTTTTCTCCTTGAAGCCGATATCTTCTCTCAGAGCTCCCCATTGCAGATCGAGATTTTAAGGTTTCATGCCCACCAGAAATCCGCTTGAACCTTCCTATTTTCTGTTTCATAGCTTACAGGTTTACGCAAACCTGCATTTAATTTAGATTGAACCTGGAAGTTTCGCTTTGAACCCCCTGCATAGCAGTTAGAACTGGCTGCGTTAAAAATAATTTGATTGGCTTGGTTTTTAGCTCGACTTTGATTTGCTAGTTTCGTGAATTAAGTCTAGCGTTTTGAGGTCTCCAAATGATTTTGTCTTTACTGGCTTGGGTATGTGGGGTTTTCATTGTTCGGTTATGGTTGATTTCTATTTTAAATCATTGATGTTGGAACTGGATTGGAGGCTCTGGCAGATAGATTCCTTTCTTCCGAGAATGCGATTTGTTTGGACTCAGCAGATCAAAATCACTTTGGCGGGATGGCGAGAGTATAATATGACGTCATAAGCTGCTGTTTGCCAAGTTCAAAATAGATTGGTAACTGCTTCTTGCTGATGGGAGTGTATTGAAGAAGCGTAACGGATTTAATTTCTTAGAATGAATGGGGAACTTGATTTCCTGATATGGAGAAATGTGGGTTAAATCAGGGCTCCTAAGTCGGGGAGTGTAAGCTGAGTGGAACATTTAAAATTCAGGTGGCGGTTGGACTCTTTACCTTTACAGCTGTAAAGATGCCTGTACAAGGGTCTGTAACAGCTGGTAGGCTGACAAATCAAGTCAATTCTGCCTCGTGGATGTATGAACTGCTTGATTGACTAAGCCAGGATGTATGTTTTAGGGGGAGTACTCATTCGGTACATGTGAAGCGTATGATGTGTATCTGAGAAAGCATATGCCATACTGACTAATTGTAATAGTGAGATTCCTGACTGCAGGGTTTGTGGTCAATTGTCGCTCTATTCTTTGGTATTTAAGCTAATATCTTTTATTTAATCAATTAATTTAATAATAATGTTGAAATCCTTCAACTTCCTTTTTCTTGGGTTGTCTTTGTTCTTTGTTCATGTGCTAGGTATGATTTCTTTATTTTTGCTAGTTCACTAACTATGACATTTATTAAAAGCAAGCGGGGTTATAACTTCTAAGCTCAACAATACCACATCTGATTCTTCGGAAAAGGAATCTAAATCGAGTGACGGCGATAGTAAGCCAAGATCAGGCAATGGGGGTGGTAGTTCTTCAAAAATCTCTATTCCTTCCAATGCAGCTCGGGGCATGATCACAATGACGGAACCACCAGTGGCACAAAACTTCATCGCCGGGTGGGCAATTGGGACTACAGCAAATATGAAGTGGCAATTTGACCAGAATCTAAAAGTCAAGCCGGACAATATTTCTATCATTGCCATCAGGCAGGAAGGCGGGGTGCTGGTTATTTACAATATTGGACGTGAGCTCTCTGGAGATACCACTAGCTATGAGTGGGACATGGCTGCTTTCTCCAAAAACGCTACAAACCCTCCTTTGGTTGAATCTGAAAGCTATAAACTGTACATCTATGACACTGCACGCTCTTATCTGGCAGGGGCTCCTCCTGGAGGCTTGAACCCATATACCCGCCAGTTCCGACTCTACCAAGGCAGCAACGGAAGCTGTAAGAGAATATCATCAATCTTTTCTAACTTTATAGCTAATATTTGCCTTCAATGTCTCCCCGGCGGGCTCCATTCAAGCTCAAGTATGCTCAGCAGTGATGTGTACTTGTTGATATTTGCTGCTTTGTTTCATCTCTCGAGGTGTTAATCATATTTAATCCAGGATTCCTAATTTCCACCATCAATCACATTCTACTTCATCCCACTGGATGTAGTACAACTCGCCACTTGAATAAATTCACATTCTAACAGTCGAGAGCCTAAGCCTGTATTCCAATGCTAGCAACTATCTCCAAAATCAGTCTAAATGGATCAAGGTATAAGCTAAATAAAATCTCAAGAGCAATGGCATACTTTAATTAACCTGTCATTTTAACTATACAAAGGCATCTATAATCCACATTTTACTTCTAACATCTACTAAGCTATCACTGAAACCCTATCTTAATTGAAAGCATAATATTACAACATCATTTCAAACTTTAAAATGGTAGACTGGATTACACATGAAAGATATATTAGTTTAACCTTCCAATATTTATAAGCCAAATATTTCTGGAAGATCAAAAGATATCATTTTTAATCGGTGTTGTACATAAACTTCCTGTAAACATATTTGAGCCAGAGAAACATATGGACTCAATGCCAATATGAAACCAACATAAATGCAAGCGATATAGCCCTTTAAAAGCTTCTAAATAAAATTTCAAGAGTATAGTGATTTACAGTATATACAGGTGGTACTTTGGAAAGGTCTTCTAACACCCAGTAACATTTTCTGCTGATGGCCTGGCCCAGATCCTACTCTAGAGGCAATATTATTGATGGCCTTGAAGTCAATTCCCAAAATAATGGGGGTTGGAGAGAGAACATCTATAAGTATTAAAATACCTTCCTCAGAGGTACTCATGGCCATAGACTTAGTTAGATCTGTGATGATTTTAGTAGCTGTGCTGCTTTAACAAAGTTACATAAGTGGATAAAGTATTTTAGACTGGATAATGACTTTGTTTTAGGATAATGGATTATACAACATCAGCTGTAGATTTCAGAAGAATAGATGAGTTATTATGGGAGGCACTATTTAAGTGCTGCAACCATAATCAATATCCCAGTCACCACCACATCTCAAGATACAAAGGGAGCACTTGATAAATTGCTTCATGACCTGTCTGATGCCATGTTCCTTCTTGATTCCTTCAACCTGGTGGGATATCATATTCTCTTATAGATAGCAAACCCAATCACAACAACAATCCTAGCCATGGCTTTATTCAGCACAGGTTCACACCTGATTTGGATCACAGCCACAAGCACTATCTCTTAGTAGCCTAACAGCTGATCTTTCCGATATGAGAATTCTCATCATTCTCAATAAAAATCATCTTATTCATAATCCCTTTTTTGTTTCTTTCTGGACTATTATCTTTCTCAACACTAACCATAAACTATTGTTAATTAATTCACAATAGTGATAGTAGTGATAGGTCTGATTAACAGCCTATCTTTAAGAAAATCCTCAAGAAAATACAGAGCAAGGGTGGCATGACTAACCCTTCAAAAGCACCCTTTCTTCTCATCCTGATGGGGACATCCTGAAAGGATACATTGTTTATCAAGACCAACTTGTGTTGCTTAGAATTTACAATGGACCCTGCCTGGGTCAATTTTATATCAGCACACACTCCTCAGTTGGACCTCTTGTAATTCATGTTAAACTTACAGATGGACGCTTTCACATGCATGATGAAAAAATTAGCACCATACAATGGTTACACTTCACAGAACCCCACCTCTGTATCTGCCAATTTCAATATCTTATTTGGGTTGACATTTCCTCAGGACCCCTGATTGAGCTTGCCACCACCTGGCTCTCTACATGAGCAGTCCACAAGGCTGAAGTCACCTAGACCACCTTCAAGGAAACTTTCAAGTTTTTCTACAATGATAATTTATTCCCTATTGTGATGAAAACACCTACAAATAATTAAGCAGATAGGTAGCATCTCAGAGTACCTTGTCACCTGGCAACAATTTGTTTCTGTCTCAGAAGCAATAGCCATTGAAACCACTATGCTTCACATCCTCAACATCAACAGGTTAAAACCTTACATCTGTGAGTGGGTACCTGTGAGGCAATTCACCTGTATTGATGACTTTTATAAGCAAATTGTAAAAGTAAACAACTAGGCTATCAAGGGGTTTCAAAAGACTAACAAGCCTTTAACCCAATCTTAATTATGAGAGTATCTATAGCTAATTGGGACGCTGCCAGCCTCACCAACAATATAAAAGCAACAAACTTCCATTTGAGGGGGGCTTTAGCTGGTATAGATTGAGAGCTTGAAAAAAGTCTGGGTTTTTAGGATTTCCTTATACTTTCTCTGCTTTTTCAGGACTTTTGTCTGTTATTTTTAAGATCTTAATCTTCTCTCTGCTTTATGACTGCTTTTTCTTCCCCAGGGCCCTGCCAAGATTTATTTTTTTTAGACTTATTGGTGGTCTTTAACTTACATTAAGTGTTTTTAATTCAAGGTTTGAATTAAAACACTTTTTATTTCACTTTCTGTACTTTCTGTTCTTTCCTAAGCTTTTAAGTCAGTTTAAAGCGTTAAGCTTACCTTCTGTTTTCTCTCTCACTTTTGTTCCACAAAAAGATTTCCAGGATTAATTTTTGGACTATCTGAACTAATTCTTTTGCTGCCTCCTTCTGGCTAACTCCTTTGACATCTCTAACCCATTTGGGTTAGTTATTCTGTTTTCTACACTTCAGTTTTATCTTCTGTTCCTTACTTGAAGTCCTCTTTAGATAATATTGGCTAAATTTTATAGAATCTTTATGTATGCTCTTGCATGAGCAAGTTATGCATTGATATTTTTTAAAGAGGCTAAATAACTTCCTCTTTGTTTTAAATCTTGCCTTTCAGCATGAATTAATACCCTTGAACCAAAACTCTTGGCATCAGGTTGAGTTTGTTTGACTTATCTTACAAAAAGGTACTTGTTAGGACTTAGAGCTTGTTTTTCCCCTTAGTTAACTCTTTAAAAATTCTAAAATTAAGTATTTTACTCTTCCTTATGATTTCCTATGACTTCTTATTTTACCAGTTGGGAAATATTTATAGTGGTACTTGATTCATGATCCTTTATAGATCTAAACCTGTTGTTGATTCTAACCAATATCTAGATCTTGAAGTTGATTTCTTAGACCAATCTATCAATCTTAAAACCAGATTTTATCTTAATTCTCCAAGTGCAATAAATTGTTTAAGCCCACACTTTGCTTCTTATAAGCCATTAGGGGCTTTGATCCAGTTACTCTTACAAACTTTGACTAACTTCCTGTATTTGACCAGTATAAGTATATTAGACCTTGAGGCATTAGTTTAAAACCATCTTCTTAATAGCTTCAGGTCTTATATAGTTGTAGACACAAGAGACTTTAAAATGCCAACCAGTAGCCAATCTTGATCTCTCCTAGCCAAAAGCTCCTATAACTACAATGTACATCAATTCAAGCCCTAGATGTTTTCCAGGCACAACAATAACCCTGCCCTGCAAGCTAGCCATACCCAAAATAAAACCAGATATTTGACCTACCGCTTTTGTTCCCGTGGGAATACTCACAAGCTTCTTATAAAAACAGGGAGCAATTATGCTACAATCAACCAAGAATCTGAATACTCACACCAGCTAGAACACGTTCCAAGCCACTTCAAGGCTGCATGCATGGCAGACTTCAGAAGAGTTGACATTGCTCATGAAACTTCACCCCTCTTGGTAAGGATGTGAGGCATCCAAGTCAGACTCTCTGGCCTTGTCATGGGCGGCCTTAGCCATGACATAATTGTAGGCCTAGACTAATTAGGCCACAGCTGCCCCTACATCAATTGAGACCTGTGGTAAACCTGCTTTGAAAGATCATCAGGGTGTGTCCTAGGTCAAATCTAAGGGCCAACTGGGTTAGGGTGCCATTATTTAAGTATACTAGTTCAGCACAAAAGACATTATAGAGGGATTACAAAGGTTCAAGATCTTTTAACATCTTTTCTATCACCATAATAGCATTTTCTTTATTTATAATAACATTTTTCTGTGTTAGGCCATCCTGGGTCTTATATAATTAATTAAACAGCTCTGGTAATTTACCTTGGAAAAGCTCTAGCTCTTTTTTAATCTCAACCATTTCTCATCTGAAGTTTGGATAGGGTAAAGTGTCTGCATCTCTGTCGGTATTGATCCTCTTGACCAAAGCTGGGATAATAGATGCTAGAGTGTTTCTTCATCATATAAAAGACTAAGGCTTGGGAGTTGTGAATGTCTTTATTAAACCACAGAAGGAATATTTACTTAAAACCTTTCTGTAGTTTGTCTGACTAATCAGTTGAACTATTGCTTTCACAGTTCTGCCAAGCTATAATTCTTCTTCACTTTAGATTGGCTTCAAACTATCAGTGCCAAATAATGACAGGTGTTAAGATCTCTGTGTAGATCTGAATCAATATTTACAACCTCTCTCTCTGATAGATCTGATAGAAATCTCTTCAGTTTTATAAAATTCTTGATAATATATAGCCTCTTACTTTAATTACTCCTATTTGAAGCATTTTACTGTGAATCCTAAGCTATTATTTACTGCTTGCTCTTTGCTATAGAGTTAGTTTTCAGCCTAACCTTATTAAAGCCTGAAACATTCTACTGATACTTTTTTAATTATTCATTAAGCTTTGGGATTTTAAAATAATGAAATTATTTAGTAAAAAAAGCATCAAAATCATCCAATTATTGTAATGTTCAATATCTTCAAACATTTCAGCATCTTTGTGGGTGTACCACAGTTAAAATAGGAAGCCAAAGCTCCACTGCTTGAAGCATAATTGTTTTGTGATTTGAAGCGTCAACAATTTCCCTTCTTTCTTTGGTGTTTCTCTGGGTTTTAAATTGATCCATTAACATAGTACATTACAATGTGAATTGTTTCACGGATTTTATTTGCTGTTTTGCTTGCATCTTGTTTTTTTAGTAAAAGCAAGGAGTAAATTTTTACAAAAACCTTTTTTGTTCTGGTCTTTTAAAGTAGTTTTCAAAGCTATGATGCTAAGTAAAATCAAATCATCTGTAAGCAAAATCAACCCAGATTGTAAGGTCTTGCCCATAATGGTGCAAGGTTATAGACTAAAGCGTGCAAGGCATTAGGATTCAAATTTAAAAGGTATAAGAACATAGGAACTGTCTGTAAGATAATCTTACAGAAACCTGCTAAAAACCTATATTGTGTCACAAATGGGGTAATAGAGTGTAAAAACCCTAAGCAAAGAAGATAAAATAAAGTGTTTGATAGTGAATGATTTGTAACTAAGGGAATATCAATATTAGGATATTCACCATTGGCAAATTAATACATATAACTATTGAAAGATTCTTTAAGGGAAAAAATGGATACAACAAGCCTAAGGCTTGTTGTTTTACAAGTTCCATTGGATTTAAGAAAAGGGAAAACTAAACTAAAAAATGAATTAAAAAAATTCTTAAAATTACAAATCTGAAGTTTAAAAAATGTAGAAGTTTGAAGGGAAGAAATCACTTAGAATTTTGGCTTAAAGCCTACTTTTCACAAGCTCTTTATTTATAGACAGAGTCTTTGTCAGTTGTTGAATAATAGTCCTGGGGAAAGCAGCCAAGAACAGGGGCAACTGGGAGAAGTTGGGCAAAAATCTGGAGGAAAAGGGGAGCTTAAAAGCCCAACAGAAGTTGCAGATCTGCAACGTTAATCTGGAGAGTGGCAACAACATAAGAAGGGAATTTGAAGGTAAGAATAGGTGAAAATTATTCTACTCTAAAGTAGAAATATATAGCGGGATAAAACAGAAGACAATGACAACAATTCAAACGCAAATTGCAAAAGGAAAACAAGGTAATTAACTTTAAAATACTTATATATTAACTCTTAATTCAAAAACTTCATTATTAAAAAATACTGAATCTTAAATCAATCAAAAATTAACAAATATAATAAATTTAAAGAGCCTTCCCTTTGGGGAAGGGCATGGCATTACCCCTCCAGATCCAAGCTCAGGATGTGCTTGGATATAAGACTTGATAACATTGGGACAGTTCTCAAGATTAGACAATGGCTCCCAAGAACTCTCCTCAACGGAACATCCCTTCCAAAGAACCAAGGATTGGAGTTTACCATAGTGGTAACAATGGTTGATAATGGAGTCAACCTCATATTCAGGGGTTCCTTGGACCATGTGAGGAGGAGGTGCTTTGTTGTTCTGATGAGAAGGAGGAGGAGAAGTCTGGAGTTTGAGGAGAGACATGTGGAAGACGTCATGAATGCAATACCCTGGAGGAAGCTGGATACAATATGCAACCTTCCCAACTCTTTCTGTTACAAGGAAAGGCCCTATGAACCAAGGGCCAAGTTTACAGGAAGGCCATCTGATTGGAAGATTTTTTGTATTTAGATATACAAGGTTGTTGACCTGGATGCCCTTTCCCTCCTGATGATGACGGTCGTCCTGGGCCTTGTAAACCTCAATAGCCTTAGAGAGATTCTCTTTTAAGGAATTCTGGATGATTTTTAGCTGGACAAGGAACTCCTTGGCTAACGGGGAACAGACAGAGGAGGTGAAAGAAGGAACAAAGGCAGGAGTGTAGCCTAAATTTACCATGAACAGAGTCATCTTGGTAGAGGAATGGGGAGTAGCATTGTAGGAATACTGGGCCAAAGGTAGATGAGAAGCCCAATTGTCCTGTTGTTTGTTAGAAAAACAGCAAATGAAACCTTCTAGTGTCTGATTGGTACGTTTGGTTTGACCATCAGACTGGGGATGATAAGAGGTGCTAAGGGAAAGGTGAACACCTAGCTGAGTCATAAACTCTTTCCAGAACAGGGAAAGGAATTGTGGTCCACGTTCAGAGACAATATCTCTTGGAGTACCATGGTGGACAAAGATGTTCTTAATGAAGAGTGAAGCAGTATGCTTTGCATTAATATTAGAATTGCAGGGAGCAAAAATAGCCTGCTTTGAGAATCTGTCTACAATGTCCAGTATGGCGTCAAAACCTTCAGACTGAAGAAGCTGGACAATATAATCCAAAGAGACAGACTGCCAGGGACCTTCAGGAACTGGAAGGGGACATAGAAGACCCACAGGTTTCTGGATGGAGTGTTTGCTTATCTGGAAAACTAGGCAACTACTGACGTATGACTTGATGGAGGTGGATATTTTTGGCCACCAGAAGTGATTGCGGAGTTTAGAAAGGGTTTTCTTATATCCAGTGTGGCCTGCAGCAAGGGAGTCATGGAACGTGATGGTTAGAAGCTGTTGAAGGTCCAGAGAAGGAACTACCAAAATGTTGTTGAAGTATAACACAATATCTAGCAGGGAGAAAGAAGGGTTTGTGAATGTCTTATTGTTTGTAAGAGTGTCAATGATCTGAGACAAGGCTTTATTGGAAAGCTGAGATTTGTGGATTTGCTTCAGTATATTGGGGGTTGTAGTGCTGATGACATTAAGTTTCATAAAGCTCTCAGGTGGAAGGAACATCTTGGTGTTAAGGAGTTTTTAGTCTTTGTCAACATCAGATAATGAAGGATGACAACTAAGCGCGTCAGGTAGGGTATTAAGTACACCCTTCTTGTACACAAGCTTGAAGCAGAAATTTGACAGCTCCAGTACCCATCTAGCGTGTCTTTGGGAAATGTGGCGTGACTCAGTGAAGTAAAGAAAGTTCTTATGGTCCGTGTAAATGAGGAAAGGCTCATCAAGTCCCTCAAGGTAGCAACGCCAATGCTTGAGTGTTTTGATGATGGCAAGAAGTTCCTTGTCATGTACAAGGTAGTTTTGTTCAGCTGGAAGGTGTTTTTGAGAGAAGTATGCAACAGGGTGTTGCATCCCATTCCCCCAAGCTGAAGGAGAACACCGCCAATGGCATAGTTGCTGGCATCAGTCTCAACCAAGAAGGGTTTGGAAGGATCAGGCATCAGGAGGACAGGTGTGGAGACAAAGACAGCCTTCATAGCCTCAAACGCAAGCTGGGCAGCAGGTGTCCAGACAAAAGAAACAGAAGGAGAAGTGAGGGTAGTGAGTGACAAAACTAGAGAAGAAAAATTTTCCACAAACTTACGGCAATAGTTTGTCAATACAAGGAAACCACAAAGTTGTGAGCAAGTCTTGGGAACAGGCCAGCTTTGGATAGCATCCATCTTGCTAGGGGAAACAGCAAAACCGTTTTGAGTGACAACGTAGCCAAGGAAATCAACCTTGGTGCAGAAGAATGAGCACTTGGAAGATTTTGTAAACAAGTTGGAATCTTAAAGTCTCTGGAGTACTTGGCAGATGTGGGCAACGTGGTTGTTGATTGAAGAGGAGTATATGAGGATATCATCATGATAGACAATAAACTCATTAAGGAAGGGCAGAAGTGCCTCATTCATTAAGGCCTGGAAGGTTGAAGGAGCGTTACATAATCCAAAGGGAATTACATTGTACTTGTATAACCTGAATGGGGTACGGAACGCGGTCTTTCATTTGTGGTCAGGAGAGACTCTGATATGGTTAAAAGCGCTTCAGAGATCAATCTTGGTGTATACAGAACTACCAGCAAGGCAATTGGTCAAAGCCTCAGCAGAATGAATAGGGCATCTATCCTTGATTGTGATCTCATTGAGAGCTCTATAGTCTACACAAGGGCGCTTAGAGCCATTGGATTTACTGACAAAGAAGATGGAGGAAGAACATGGAGACGTAGATTGTGAGATGAAACCCTTGGAGAGTTCCTCATTGATATAGTTCTTTAGTAGAGTGTTGTCGGAATCAGAAAGAGGAATAAGCCTTCCCCAGGGGGGAGTGGTGCCTGGCTTAAGGTTTATCTGAATATTGTAGGGCCTAGGAGGAGGTAGCAGGTTACATTCCTCCTCACTAAAACAATCCTTGAAGTCAGAGTAACAATAAGGTAATACATCTTCATCCTTGGCAGAAAGAGTATCCAGGATTGTACTGGAGATAACAGTCAGGTTTGGTTTGGAGGGAGTTGAGCCAAGAGTACCAGGTACAAGGGATAACAATTTAACAATGTCATTGCATGTAAATGATATCTTGTTGTTTGGGTGATCAAATTTAAGCAAAGACTCTCTCAACCACGGGAATCCAAGGATGAACAGGAAGGATAAGTTAGGGGGAAGAGTTACACATGACACAAAATGGAGAGCCCTCCAGGTCAATGGTGACGGGTTGGAGGATAGGTGTGGCGCCAACAAGAGTGCTGTTTCCCACCTTAACATCAAGAGATCCAAAAGTGGGGGGTCCAAGTAATTTAGCAAGTTTCTCCTCAATGAAGTTGGCATTGGCGCCAGTGTCAAGAAGAGCAAGCACCTTGATCTTTCCCAAAGGTCCATGAATGATCACTAGGACAGTAGGTGACTTGGAAGTGTTGTTGAGGGAAAGCTAAGTGAGAGTGGAGGTCTTGTTGACAGAGGGAGAACATTTGGAGAGAGGGCAGGCTGGTAGAAGATGATCCTTTGATCCACAGTAAGAGCAGAGGTTGTTGTTCCTTTTTCTAAGGACTTCCTAAGCAGTAAGGCAAAAAACTCCCCCAAACTTTGGCTTGGTGCCAGGTGGAGGGGTTGAAGAAAGCGGGGCCTTGTCTGTAATAAACAACCAGGCTGCAGGGGATAGGTTAGAAGGAGAGTATGTTTTTGAGGAAAGGTATTTCCAATTCCACTTAACCACTTCTCTGATAAGAGGCTCTAGTTTTTCAGAGAGGTTGTGGTGTACCAAAAATTCCTGGAGCAATCTTTTGAGGCCTATCTTGTAGAAGCTGCAAGCCTCAGCGCCAGAGGCTTTTAGTCTTGACTGGAGGGAGCAAAACTTCTGATTGTATTTGCCAAGTGGAAGCAAACCTTGTGTGAGACCTACAAACCAAGAAGCAGAGGGAGTGGACAACTCCTTGTCCTCTCCATAGAAGGATAGGAGTGAGCTGACAAAGAGATTATAGTTCTGAAGGATACCTGGGTTGCGTATCAAGTGAGAGCTAAACCAATCTCTGTAGTGACTAGTGAGCTTCTCCGCAAGATAGAGGTCCTTCTGGGAGTTGGTGGAGAACTCAGACCCATAAGCAGTAAAGTGAGCTTGTGCATAAGCTAAAGTGTTAAAAATAATAGGGGTGGAGAACTATGAGCTAAGGTATTGAGAACTACTTTTTGGTTGGTGTAGGTAGTGGGGGTATGCTCTTCCTTATTACAAAAAACCTTATCATATAGCCAAACAAGTAAAAAAACTACTAGAGATAACAAAGTTACAATAATAATAGAGAGAGAAAAGGCTAAAAAGATGATAGAGGAGATGGAAAAAGTATTGCCTGGGTCAATCCCATGAGAAGCCAAAATAATGTAAGGTCTTGCCCATAATGGTGCAAGGTTATAGACTAAAGCGTGCAAGGCATTAGGATTCAAATTTAAAAGGTATAAGAACATAGGAACTGTCTGTAAGATAATCTTACAGAAACCTGCTAAAAACCTATATTGTGTCACAAATGGGGTAATAGAGTGTAAAAACCCTAAGCAAAGAAGATAAAATAAAGTGTTTGATAGTGAATGATTTGTAACTAAGGGAATATCAATATTAGGATATTCACCATTGGCAAATTAATACATATAACTATTGAAAGATTCTTTAAGGGAAAAAATGGATACAACAAGCCTAAGGCTTGTTGTTTTACAAGTTCCATTGGATTTAAGAAAAGGGAAAACTAAACTAAAAAATGAATTAAAAAAATTCTTAAAATTACAAATCTGAAGTTTAAAAAATGTAGAAGTTTGAAGGGAAGAAATCACTTAGAATTTTGGCTTAAAGCCTACTTTTCACAAGCTCTTTATTTATAGACAGAGTCTTTGTCAGTTGTTGAATAATAGTCCTGGGGAAAGCAGCCAAGAACAGGGGCAACTGGGAGAAGTTGGGCAAAAATCTGGAGGAAAAGGGGAGCTTAAAAGCCCAACAGAAGTTGCAGATCTGCAACGTTAAGCTGGAGAGCGGCAACGACGTAAGCAGGGAATTTGAAGGTAAGAATAGGTGAAAATTATTCTACTCTAAAGTAGAAATATATAGAGGGATAAAATAGAAGACAACAACAATTTGAACGCAAATTGCAAAAGGAAAACAAGGTAATTAACTTTAAAATACTTATATATTAACTCTTAATTCAAAAACTTCATTATTAAAAAATACTGAATCTTAAATCAATCAAAAATTAACAAATATAATAAATTTAAAGAGCCTGCCCTTTGGGGCAGGGCATGACACAGATGCAACCAAAATTAAAAATCAATGGATTTATTTTAATTCAAATAGAATTAGGTTCACCTATATTCTGTTTGCATTTGAGTTGATTTTGTTTACAGAATAGTTGATTTTTCTTATAGGTGATTTGATTTTGTTTAGCGCCATAGTTTTGAGAACTACTGTAGTAAAACACTTTGAAGAGATTTTTCAACACAGATTCAACATTTCTCTGAGATGTCTTTTAATATGCAATAATGGGCTAGCAATTTTCTTATCTATTGAGAGCATATAGATCATAGAGGTGTCCTCCCAACTATTATTTTCATGGGCTTATAACACATGATATCTCTTTTCTCTTTCACCCAGGTGGATATTCTAGGCTTTAGTCACAGATTAACCAAATACACTTCCTAAGCACCCCAAGCCATTAGGTTCAGTAACCACTTCTCTATATATATGCTCTAGTGGTGATTGTAGGCATCTCATGCTTGTATAGTAGCAGTAATTTCCTTCTTGAAGCTATAAATAAGACATGAAAAGATAAATCCCAATTATTATAGCTGTGCACCCAGCTTCATTACAGTAGTTTTCAAACCTGTTAAGATAAACATGTATTATTCAGTTTAGAATGCATTAACTCAGTCACAAAATGTATTTCAACTTGATAGATCTAAATAGAAGATAATTTCACAGAAAATGAGTGCTATTAGGCGTAAATGTCCAGTCATACAACAAACTATTCAAACTGGGGACAAATGCTTAAAAATTCAACAACAAGTGTATCAAACACTAGAACACATGAGTTTCAGTCACAGAACGCATCTACTATGTTTATTATGTTTTTGGTGAGCACATGAAACTCAGTCACAAAAGTTGCAAATTTGATCCAACAATGAGCCTCAATAGCAACTGAAACAGACAACGTAAAAATCAAATATCAAAACACATGAATGAATCTATAATACTGTTACCAACTTGTCCTAATTAAGAACAAAATCTAGAATACAAAAAGGGAATAAATATTCTGAGTGTCTATTTTGAGATTAGAATCAATAAACATATCAAATTTATCCAAACTCATGATCAACAGTGCACATTTACAGCCAAAAATAATTAATATAGAAATCTAAAAATCTAGTTTGAAATAAACAGTAGTGACTACAAGATTTCATGCTACTATATATGGGTCATTATTTTAAAGATTAATCTGTTTCCTATTAACTGTGCTACTTTGCACTTGAAAATTAAGTTTTAATTTTCTATCAATAAATTTAAAAAATGACAACACTTTTATCAAAATAAATCTTATTTAATCCTCATAACATAAAAACCTATATTAAATTTAGCGTTTTCTACTTACAGCTAAAATAAAATGTATTAAAAGCTGATAAATTTCTTATTTCAGATATCATTATTTCTTGAAACCTGATTAACACAAAATGATATCATTCTTAAAAATCAACATATTATATGATAAAAAATGGTATTATGAACTTTGTTGGAAACCAAATTGTTACCTAAATATTATCTTTTTTAAAAGTATATAAATAAAAATAGAATAATTTTTGAATCCCTCTTTTTAAAAAGAGGGCAGATGGCTTTTTTACACATTTGATAACTAGATATTAACTAGTTTTAGAGTTAATTTATACAAAAAACTGGTAAAAAGGTAAAAACTAAAACTAAAATTTATGTTAAAACTATAAACTCTTATTAAAATTTTAATGATTTTATTTAGCATAAGCAATTTATTCTTAATTCAGTTTTTATAGAAAAATATATAATAAGAATTTATAAGAGACTAAAATTTTTCTCTTCAAAATTTTAAGTATTTAACATTAATAAAATAGCTTTAAATGGCTATTTATGAAAATTAAATTTTTATGCTGTGTGCTAGATATAGTATATAAATAAATTTAAATTCAAACATAAAAAAGACGTGCAAAATCTTGGTTTAATCAATTAAACTTTTGAGAGATAAGATTTACCTAACTTAAATGATAAAAATAATTCTAGTTGTTGCATCTGTTGCAACCAAGCTTCCAGACTTGCCTGCTAACATATCTAATGACATGAATTAATCTGATGGCAATATCAAATGGAGGGTACTTTATCCTAATTAGGAGCGCTACTAATTTGACCTGCTGATCCCGCACAAGTTATTCCTTGGCTTTAAACCTTACATGGAACATGCCACCCCCATTGTGGCCCAGTGGCTTTTCCCATATAGTATATTAATCACAATATTCTACAATAAATGATACCTTATTCTTATTACTCTGTCCTTCCTATTGGACTGTTGTCTTCCCCAATTCCAAATACTGAATCCTCATTGGTTCAGTTGCAATAGTGGTAGCAGCAGTAGGTTTATGACCTACCTAAAACAAAAATTCCCCCCAAGAAAGGACGGAGTACGGGCCGTATGGCTACTCCCCAACAAGAGACCTTTCTGCTAATCCCCAAGGGGGACATCCCTGACGGGTACATCATATATCAAGGCCAGCTAGTTCTCACCAGCGTGTACAATTGGCTCCGCCTTGGGCAGCGTGCCGCCAGCCCCGCCAGCAGGATAATGGAACTAAACACCCCTGCAAGGGGGAACTTCAGCTAGCGCAGATCAAGGGTCAGGGAAAAGCCTGGGGGTTGTAGCAACAAGAGGCCTTGCAACCCCACCTGACCCATCCTCTCAATCCCTGCTCGCAAAAAAACCCTGCGACTACAACATTCACAAAGTCAAAACCCTGAACGTCTTTCAAGTCCACAGTGACAACCCTGTATTGCAAGCAAGTCACTCCTCAAATAAAGTAACACACTTTTCCTATCCCTTCTGTTTCTGTGGGAACACCCACAAATTACTGATAGATGCCGGGGCCAACCACACTATGGTGGACCAGGCGCTCGCCAACTCTCAGCAATTAGACCGAGTGCCCAGCAGGTTCAAAGCAGTACAAGTAGCTGACTCCCGCAGAGTTGCCATCACCCACAAGACGGTACCCTTCTCTATGAGAATGGGGAATGTCCAGGTTAAGCTCTCTGGGCCAATCATGGCAGGGCTCATCCACAACGTAATTGCTGGTCTCAACTGGCTTTATCATAACTGTCCCTACATCAATTGGGATACCTCTGTCATCACCCTCAACAGAAATGGGGTGGGGTTCCAGATTTACCCTGTGGAAATGAGCAAGTTAATCCATGATACTGTGTTTGTCAGAATAACGGAAACAGGCTTGTACAATTTCAAGAGGGGAAAACTAGACTTTAACCAATGTTCAGTCAAAGTTATCCATGCAGAACCACCCACATTCCCTCCCTTGACCTCCTCACCACCACCAGCGCTTGCTGCACTCCTTGAGGAGTACAAGGATGTATTCAGTGAGACACTTGAACAACTACCTCCTCCCCGGGAGATTCAGCATGCTGTACAACTTCAAGTGTCGTTACCTAAAGCATGACCATTATACCATCTCACACCAAAGGAAGATGAAAACCTCTGCCAGCACCTTGTGGACGCGCTTGATAAGGGCTTTATTTGCCCCTTGCTCTCTCCATACAGAGTGGCTGTCTTCTTTGTAGCTAAGAAGGATGGGTCCCTTTGCCTGGTCACAGACTACCGCGCCCTAAATGAGGTGACAGTTAAGAATAAGTACCCCCTGCCGCTGATTGACAACCTGTTTGATACTCTTTCAGGTGTGAAGGTCTTTAGCAAGATTGATCTCCCTGCAGGGTACAACCAGGTCTGCATTGCACCAATGGATGAGGAAAAAACTGCCTTCCACACACGCTATGGGTTGTTTGAGTGTTGTGTCATGAACTTTGGAATGACCAACACTCCCTCCACCTTTGCCATGTTGATGAACAAAGCATTTGAGGGACTGATTGGAAAATATGTGATTGTGTACCTTGAAAACATTATTGTCTTCAGTCAAGATCAAACCATACACCTCCAACACCTCCGCGCTGTCCTTGACACCCTTCAGAAAAACCAGCTAAAAGCTAAACCCTC
Source organism: Entomophthora muscae (assembly GCA_014839935.2). Taxonomy (NCBI): domain Eukaryota; kingdom Fungi; phylum Entomophthoromycota; class Entomophthoromycetes; order Entomophthorales; family Entomophthoraceae; genus Entomophthora; species Entomophthora muscae. Next base: position 219,865 of record QTSX02000009.1, on the reverse strand, counting down.
CAAATGCAAGTTTCTCAAGTTGGAGCTGTTATTCCTTGGGCACACCATCTCTGACCAAGGGATAAAGCCTAACCATGCCAAAATCAAGGCAATCACCAGCATGCCGCCCCCACTGATGTGGGCCAGGTGCGGACATTCTTAGGCATGTTTGCCTATGTACGCAAGTTCATTCCCAATTGCGGGGAACTAATTGCACCTCTCACTGAGCTTCTCAATACCAAACAGCGCTTTCATTGGACCCCTGTCAGAGATTGAGCCTTCAAGACGTTGAAACAAAGGCTCACAACAGCACCAGTACTGCAGTTCCCCAATTGAAACTGACAGTACAAACTCAAGACTGATGCCTCTGACAGGGCCATAGGGGGCGTGCTAAGGGTAGAAACCAATGATGGTGTCTTCCTCCCTGTAGCATATGAGTCCAGGAAACTTACTGACTTGGAACAACACTACCCCATCCATGATAAAGAATTGCAGCCATTGTACACTGTGTTGAGAAGTGGCGCTGTTACCTGGAAGGAGCTACCTTCCCACCCCGCGTTCTGAAGGATCACAAATTGCTCCAGTACTTCAACACACAGTCCCACTTGACACGCCGCCAAGCAGGATGAGTTAGCACCTATCCCCCTACCAGTTGTGCATCAAGTACAAGCCTGGAAAGGAACTTGTCATGGCTGACGCTCTTTTGCGACTTTACGTAGCGTCCATCACTGGGGACAATAGCTTGGACCCAGATTGACCCATGCTCTACCTCTTCCCTGAGGCAACTTGCTACAAGGGCCTTAAATTGGTCACCATCTCCAAATTGAAGGACAACAAAAGTCAGTTCACTACCAATGCTGGTAACGTCTGCCACCAGGCAGAGACAGGTGAGAAGACGCCTTACATTCCCACCATGCAACAAGGGGACACAATATTGCACTACCACCAAACCCTGGGTCACATCAGAGGGTGTAACCTCTTCAAGATCATGAAACAGAAGGTTTGGTGGCCGCGCATGCGTCAAGACATCTTGGACCTCCTTGAAACATGCGTGTTGTGCAAAAAGAACACGTCCAAACCTTCACCCTCCAAGTCTGCTCTGCCCATCAAAGCCATGGAACCCTTTGAGCAGTGGGCCCTTGACATTGTGGAGCCACTCCCCAAAGACAAACTGGTAAATAAGTACATTATCACTGCCATTGACTACTTCACTTGCTGGCCAGTGGCCTGGGCAACAACCAACCACACCGCCACCACCATTACTGGCTTTATTGGCAAGGAAATTGTGGCCCGCTTTGGGCGACCCAAACGCCTCATCACAGATGGCAGCCCCAAACTTGTTGGGCATGCCATGAAGGCATACTGTGCCAAGAACGCGCTCCAATGTATAGTTACAACCCCCTACCATCCTCAAGCCAATGGACGTGTGGAACGGTTAAATGGCTCACTGGTTCAATTGATTGCCAAGCTCTCACAAGAGCACCCTAACACCGCATGGACTGAACACCTGCCCACTGCTCTACTTATCCTGCAAGTAAGAATCAACAGGGGCACAGGGTTCAGCCCCAGTACCCTGGAATTTGGAACACCTGGCAGTCTGACAGGGGTTGAACAGGGAAAGCTACGGTCCAAAGTTCCTGACAAGCCTCCCCTAGTAACAACTCCATCCCTAGACCAATGGCGTGCCAAAGCCCGGGAAATCAAACACAGGTGGATCGCAGGAGGAACAAAGCACCTCAAAGCTAGATACGCTGTAGGTGACCCCGTCTACACCCTCAACCCCAATTCTGCCAAGTTGGAACCCAACCACCTGGGGCCCTTCAATATAGCTGCAGTCTATGACAATCACACCTATCAACTTGAAGATGCCCAAGGAAACACCAAGAAGCTTCACCATGATTGCTTGTGCCCCTGCCGCGCCATCCCCACACAAAAGCTGTTCATGCAGACCTTCCCAGACCTTCCACAGACTCCAGTCTTGGTGTCTGACAACAAGCAGGGGGCAAGGGGGGTGTTGCAACCGAGCTTCTAGACTTGCCTGCTAACGTATCTTACAATACACAGGGGGCGCTTGATGAGTTGCCCCTTGACGTATCTAACAACATGAACCAATCTGATGGCAATATTGCATTGTGGGCACTTCATCCTAATTAAGAGCGCTACCAATTTGACCTGCTAATCCCCGCATGAGTTATTCCTTGGCTTCAAACCTTACATGGAACTTCTCACTATGCCACCCCCTTGTGGCTTTCCCCATATAGTATATTAATCACATTATTCTACAATAAATGATACCTTATTCTTATTACTCTGTCCTTTCCATTGGACTGTTGTCTTTCCCAATTCCAAATACTGAATCCTAATTGGTTCAGTTGCAACACATCAATAATAATAAGAAATATATTTAATTATATAAGTGTATAAGCATATGTGATTAAAAATAAAAGTTTTAATTTGATAGATTTAAGATATTTAAAATTCATTTTTTAAAAACTGTTCAAAGTTATAATAGACTTAATTTTATTTAAAATAAAAGGTTTTTGAGTTTTTTATTAAAGTAAGCTAAATAGTGATTCATACTTTAAAAATAGTTTACTGATTAAAACATCATACTTTAAGAGTTAATTAGCATATTTTATTTCAAATAATAATTTTATAAGCTTACATTCAAAGCCACTTAAAGATACCAAATTTTTAATGAAATATAAGATTAGAGCACAATTCTGAAAGCTGAGATTAAGGGCTTTCTAATTATACTAGTTTGAGCGAGATTAAAGTGCTATTTGCCAAGATATCAGCAGTTAACCAGAATATAAAAGGGGGAAATAAACAATGATATCAGACTTCAGGGGTGATATTGATAAATTAAGGAGATCAGTAGGGGGTCAGTTGGGGATTTATGCCTGTAATGCAAAAGCTCAGCTAACATGGTATTTAAACATCTCAACTTTACAGAAATTTGCTTTACAATCCATATCTTTACTCCTCTCTGATAACTGCACATCTATTTCCAAGCAAGAACTGCCTAAAACAAGACAAGGAATCCAACCTCTATCATTATGAACCCTATCAAGTTTGCACCTCAGATGTCACCCTTCTTCTCACTGGGGGCTTTTACTAAGAGAGAAAGAATATCTATGCTTAAGCAAGCATTTCTTTTTACTGCTGGCAATTGTCATGAATGACATTTCAATACTTGTACTGAAAACCCAAGAGTCAAACCCCAGTTCCCTGAAGGCAGATCAAACCCTCCAGGACAGACCAAGACCCGCCAATCTGTTAAATCACAGGCTCAAATTGTTAAATTACCCTGCAACCCGCTGGCCTGCTACAGAGAATTCCCTGAATAGTTGCCAGTCTGCCGCCAAACTGGTGCCAATGAAGACCCATACCTGCAAAGGAGATGTAACCTGGCTAACAGAGGTTGGGGAAGGACCTACTGCCAACCTGCCCAACACCGGTACTGGAGTTTTGAAACCAACATTGGAAACCCTGGAATTGAACCCTGACCCTCCAAAGACTACTCGAGTCACACAAAGTGGACAGGAGACTGCCCACTTGTTAAATTGCAAACCCGAGTTAACGAGTTACTCCAAGACCTGCCAGTCTCCCAAGGACAATTCCCTGAATGGTCACCAGATTGATGCCAACCTTGAGCCACCAAAGATCTGAACCTATGCAGAGGTTGCAGCTTGCCTTAAGGAGGTTAAAACAAAACCTATTTTTAACTCTGCCAATGACCACCAGCAACTGCCAGTCTTCCGTCCAGAAGGGGTAGTACAATTGAACTACTCAGGTGACATAGTGAACAGTGGCAGCAGAATGAAGCATTGTCACTTCTATTTTCCAGAGCAGGCACAACCTGGATCTGCCGCCCTAGAGACTCCAAGCCAAGATCCATGCCCTGTCAGTGCCTTGTCTGCAAACCTGAACCCTGCAAAAATTGAAGAAGCAAAGTCCCATGGTATAAAAACCCTGGCGGTATGGTGATGACCACATCATCATTTTTGATAATAAAGTTTTATGAACCTTTGGTTCAAACAAATCTTACCTTATCTAGTCTTAGTGATCTTTCATCTTAATTCCGGTCAAGTAGACTACCAGGCCGCCTCCCCCTCCAGAGACCAATCTGCCAAACCACCCCAGGCATTATACCGTCCCCGGGATCCCCCTTTAAACCTGTGCACTTTACTGAATACCCCCCCAACCCGGCCTATTCCAAGTACAACTTGGAAACCATTCTCATTGCCAACCCCTTGGCAAGGACTAGAAGTACCAACTACGTAGGACGTGAAGGAAAAAGGATCAAGATACCACCCTTATTGTTCAAAGACAAGTACAACTACCTACCAGCGTACTTTGTTCCCATGACTCTGCCCGTAACCCCTAGACCAGACCGCCCACTGGAACCCCCTGCTGCCGCCAAGACCACCTCTACCCAACTGTTTGGAGTACTTTATATTACTTTGACAGGGTTGGTGGATTCCATGATCCCCAACTCTGGACCCTGGTCCTTGCTCGGGCAATACGCCTCTTACATTATCAAGTTAGCACCCATTCTATGGTGGGCCTTACCCGCCGGCTTGGCCGCACCTCACCCTGAGCCACCCAATGCCTCTGCCTATGACTGGCTCCCTGACAGCAATGATATTAACAGCTTTGTTGAGCATTTCTTATTAAAAACAGAGTTTGGAAAAATTACCTTCTTACCTGTCATACAAAATTCCAAGACAGATGATTTCCTTAACAAACTAAAGGAATTGATGTCAGAATCTCCTGCCAAGCACCTTCATTCCCTAAGAGCATTGGTTACACCAAGCTACAGTTTGAAAGTGCTTTGGGACTGTGGGTTTGAAATGACAAAAATGAGTATTCATATTCTAAAAAATAAAATTTCTAAAAAAGTATCATTAAATTCAAAAAATAAAAAAGGGAAAAATGTTTCAGTAAAAAAAGAAAACATAAAAAATATATTGAAAAATTCATTTCCAACCAGCCAATTCACTAAATAATCACCTGGATTAATTTATGAAGAATTACAAAAAGAATTGAGTGAATACTCAACTAAAATAAAATACTCATTGTTAAAAACAAAAAAAGAAATTTATGAAGATATGAAAATAAAAAATAATATTTGTCAGGATTTTGGGATATTGACTAATTAACAGATTAAACCAATCATCTTGGGCCAGCTGGCAATCACTCTTTGTAATGGTTTCAACAGAACAATGCAGGCCACAGGCTGCAGGATCAATGACCAAATCATATCCTGACATTAACAAATTCATGCATCACAATTAATGAATGGAACATGCAATTACTGCTCATTAATTAGTTCCCTTCATCAAGCACCTCAATATGCACTTCATAATAATTACTATTATAAACTTAAATTGTATCCTAGAATAAGAGGGCCGTCATAGGAAACATCATCTGCATTATGTCTAGCAGAGTCCAAATTGGACTGGGCCACTGGGCCAAACACTCTAAGATAAAAGGCCCTGAGCCTATTGTATTAGAGTAGCTCTGATTAGTGTAACAATCATCTCGTGAACTAGTAGCCAACTGCTGGCTAGCTAGCCCTGGATAGTGGCCCAGGCAGGCAGCTGAAAGAGATTCAGCTGTGTGGCGTGTCTAGAACAAACACAGTAAGCCAAGGAAGTTGACAAGCAAGATTTCACAAAATCCACCCAGAAAAGGCCAGGCCTCCTTCCGTGTTAACCTAATGCTACTTCAGTCTCTTCCTAGCGTTGTGAGCTAACTCAGATAAAACGCGGGCAGACAGGACACCTTAAAGCCAGTCTATTAGAATAAAAGACTGATGATTCCGTATTGACTTGATGATTGATCTAAGTCATATTTCCTTAATGTGATCCTCTCTTAGGCTTTATTAGTAGAGCAAAAGATGATACTGTTGTCATACAGTATAATTATCTATAGTAAAATATAGAGACAACCCATATGAACTGTATCCAGAAGTAAGAAGAACTGTCCCAAATCCTTTGGGCTTTGGGCCCAGTCAGACTTGCTACTTCTACAGAAAACAAAGTATTCTGGACCGCAGGTTACGCCAAAGTCACAGGTCTCTGTACTTTCCTAATGTTAGAAGACTTAGGATATCATCTGGCAGATGATAAAATACCACGGTCTGCAGATTTCTGACAATATTTCTATTTCAATTTCCACTTATTATAAGCTTATTCCTAATAATATAATCAAAAGCAAAAAACAAACTGATATGTGTAAAATTTGCAACTTAAAAAATCATTAGAAATGAAGAAAAAGGATTTGAGTATAAAGAAGTTGTCATTGCCAAAATCTATCAAAGAAAAATTAGAATCTATTGAACTACATGAAAAGTTTTATAAGCATCAAAATAAAGAATATATTAGTGATATAAATAATCTTGATGATAATTCATATGTTATAGTAATAGACTATGAAGAAAACTTTAAAATAGGTTAGGGTCCTATAGAGACAAATAATTGTTTTTATGAGAAAACACCTATTTCTTTATTAGGATTTGCAATTTCTTTTAAAGAAAATGGGAAAATTAAGTATGAGTATCATGACTTTTTATCTGAAATTTTATCTCATGACTCTTTGTTTTCATGTCAGTGTTTGATAAGTCTGCTTAAAAATAATAAATTTAAGAATATTAAAAATATTAAAGTTTGGACTGATAATGGTAATCATTTCAGATCTTATGAATTCTTATAATATCTTTTTAAAGAGGTACCTAGAATTATAAAAGGAACAATCACGTTTAATAGATTTGTAGAGTGTCATGGCAAAAGTATTGTTGATGGTCATTTCGGTGTATTATCTAAAATATTGAAACAAAAGGAAAATGAGATGTATATAAAGAATATAAATGATCTCAAAATGGTTTTTGAGAGAGAGGAAGAAAGAAAGGGTTTATATGAGTCACTTGTAAATAATTCAGATGTTTCCCAAAAACCTTTTTTTACATCTATGATAGGAAATCTAGGCCTAAAAAAGCTGGCTTGAAGTCAAAGCTTTTTATATTAATCTTTCATAATTAATGGAAGATGGTGAGCTGTATGTTTCACCTTTGACATTTGAGGGTGTTAAGGAGTACTCCAAAATAAAATATTGTGCAAAGTTCTGCACAGATGATAGAGAAACAAAGAGAGCTGATACTACTAAAGAATTAGTAAGACATGTTCATGAAGTTGGATGCATTACAAAAACTTATATTTCACATAGAGTAAATAGTCTTTTAAATTCAACAACTTTTTTTCTAAAAATAACTAAGAATTACTTATATGAGCCAAAGATAGGGTAATAGAAATTATAGCTTTGGTGCTGCTATTACTCTCCCATGCAACTCATATATTTGATTCTTAGCTTATTAAAATAGAAAAAGGGGTTTAGTAAAAAATACAGTTAATAAAAATAAGATTTAATTTTATTATTTGTATATTTTACACTATTAAAAATTTCTTAAGTAAACTAAGCATTATATTAATGCTTAAAAAACACAAGTTTATGACTTAAATAATACAAAGAACTTAAAAGGCAATAAAATGCTTAAGCTGGCTCCTTGGCTTAATATAATAAATAATGTCCCATATATTGCTTGGTGAAAAGCCATGCAAGCTATGGAATATCATACCTAAAGGATGTTCACAGCTTCATGGGCAGGAAAATCACGGCAGAGTTTAAGTCTCTGGAGTTACTCATAGCTGACAGAGAATTTTTTGGCTTATTGGAAAATCCCTACTTAAATGAGGTACTGATTCTGAAGTTGAAGCCTTTTTACTGGTTTCAGACCAATAGCTGGCTTAAAAGGCTCAAAGGATCTCTAGTATGACCCATCTTGGAGCTTTTAACTAATAACCAAGAGAGTTGGTCTACCCATCTACCAAAAGCTTAGGTGGTATACATAGTACACAAAGGTGCCAACGTAGGCTGAATTGCTCTTGTGAGATTATCTTCAGTGCTTAACATTAAATTATTGCAAGAACAGCGCAGATATTAGTTTTATAAAATGATAGACCTCTCCAAGATGGCTCTGAAGTATAAAAAGTTCAGGAAACCTGACCAGAATGAGAAGCCTAACAGCTTAAGTAACAGTAGACCCATCATTTGTTACAACTGAACCAATAATAGTTAAGCATTTGAATTGGAGAAGACAACAGTCCAAATATAAAGGACAACAATAAGAATAAAATGTGTTTTTTTATAATAATACAGCTGCTATACTATATTTGGGAGCCACAAGTTGCCAGGGGTAGCATAGTAGCATGTTCCATGTAATATTCTGGTTGGGAATAACTTGAGAGAGATCAGCATGTTGAATTGGCAACACTCCTAGTTAGGAGATAGTGCCCACAATCTGGCATTGCACTCAGATTGGTCTATACCGTTAGTCATGTCATGGGGAGACTCTTTGAGCGCCCTTTGTATATTGTGAGATATGTTGGTGGACAAGGGGATTATCTCGGCTGCAACAGCGGCATTGGGGATTTACTAAGTGGGCCACTTCTGTTTCTTGGAACTGAGCTTGCTCATTGATCTAAAAATTGTATCCCTTTCTAAAGTTTAATTATCACCAATCTCAGTACACTTTAAAGTAAGTGCTCATAATTTATAGAATGAATATCGTTGCGGAAGGTTTAGGGAATTGGTCCTAACTTGACAATTGTATAGTTCATATGTTATAAATATCTAAAGGGGAAGATTGTCAAAGGCTAGAATAAGATGAGAACAACTTTGTTGATGAATGTAGGCGATTTAAAGTCAATTGATCTGATTAGCTTCTTGGAGGAAGGTTGGCTTCACCAGGGCTATTTCAATTCCTGGACTTGTTCAGATGTGGTGCTTGTTGGTTGGTATGTTACAATGAAATGGCCATAGCCGATGTGTATTGATGGGACCTGGTTGATTTTCGCTTAGTAGCACATTCCTTGACAAGTTCTAGAAAAGAACTTTCATAGGTGAGATTTGAGGTCGTGCAAATAAATGGCATATTGATGAGTAAAATGTTGAATAAAATGATTGATTTATAATTACAGGAGCAGCTGAGTAAACAGGCCGAAGATAGTGAAGTGATATGTTCCTTGGAACTTGAGTCATATTCCAACGAGAGGGTAGATATTTTCTTAGGGGGTGATAGTAACTTTGGGAGGATATGCGGAATTGCAGCGCTTTTGGCCCTCGACAAGAATCTTGTTTCCAAGGAGAGGCCAGGGAGATAAGTAGCCATCTAAATTCGCATTTGCCCAAGAGTAGATGCTTTGTCCCTCAGGCGAGAAGTCAGAAGCAGAGTGGATTAAAATTAGAAAAATGGAAGTTGGAAGGGTGATGGTGGATGGAGCAAATTGCAACCAATACCCTGGCTTGGAATGCGTAAAGCCTTTGATGATGTTCTCCCCAGAAAGAAGCTTGAGGGCTTTTCCTTGGTTATGAAGGGTGGCAATGGCTTGAGAACCATCCGCGTTGCTTGGATACTGGGCAGGCTGGAAACCGGCCAAGCCTTCAACTGAGCCATTATGATTCACTTTGCTGAGAAGAACTGCTAAAAGAATCATCGCGTTCCCTGCTTCCAGCCGAATCAAATGACCGACCAAGTAGAATGAGGAACTTAATCACCAATGCGGAATCATCCTCCAGGGTTGTCGTAGAAAGGACCCTGTGGTCCAAGTCTGGTGGCATTGAGTTAAGCGCTGCAGCAGAGACTTCGTGCAATTCTGACTGTAGATCGTAAAGCTCTTTTGCGTTAATTGTTTCACATGCAAGCCGCCTTTGGATTAATAGGACCCTTTTCATAAGGAAAGAGAACTGCGGAAACAGCTTCAAGAGGTATATATGCTTTCTTCCGATCCAAGCATCGCATTCAGAATCCAACTGAGTCGGCGACTATTGACATAAAGTTATTTGCTAAAATCACTTGAAGTATATCGATTAATCATAGCAATACTAATTATTCTGGTGAAAAGATCACTAGACGAAATAAAGTATAAAGGGGCATACCGGCTCAATTAATGTGGTAAGAATGCCATTAATTAAAACAGAGTATCTTGGATAAAATCAAATGCAATTTACCTCCTGTAAGGAGCCGCTCGATAAGCCTGGACTTGGAAACGAAAAGGCAGAACATTCATTGATATACGAGTTTGTGCTTTGAGCGAAAGAATCTCCACGCGTTCCGTAGTTCCCATTCGGTTGGCTTAGGTTTTCCAGAAACATCATCTCCTGGGTGCAATCAAAGCTTTGGGCTGTTAAATGGATATAGGTTTTTGTGAAAAGTGAAGTGAAGTTGTCAGCATATACACCAGCAATCCAAGTCGTGAACTTTTCAAAGCGTAAGTCGATCCTCTGAGATATATTACAATCACTATCGCCAGTATCCATATTATCGGATGCCACACTCTCAGCCTCGAATAGGGAAGCCGGGCTAGCTGGGTCATGAAGACTAAGCATGTGGGATTTGGATAATATCTTGCTTACTCTCCGAGCTGAAACTTTAGTAAGGTTTTGTCCAAACTCTTCGAGGGAAATGAGAATCTCTGCCTGGACTGAATCGAGCGTTGGAGAGGTAGGCGGGACATGATTGAGGCTTTGGAGGCAACGCTTATAGAAATGGTCTTCCTCTAGAGGAGGGACCTTCCCAGGGCTTTTGGATTGCTGCAAATATCTAAACGATCTACAATAGATTGCATTCAAAAGTGGTGAACTGAATTCCTGTTCGGTGTCAAGTTGAAAGGCATGAAATATCCTTTTCAAGTTGATGAAAGGCAAGGTAGGGTGAATCAGTCGAGAGTATGTGGTGAATAAATGCTCCCTGAAGCTTATAGATATGCTGTGTATTTTTGGGGAAGGATAGTGCGATAAATGTTCTGAATTCAAAGCACCTCTTTTGTAAGACCCATCGGCTTTAATATTGATTTCTCCTAGATGATTTTGAAAATGGAGCCTTTGCTTGAATCTCATATGACCTTCTTTAATATTTTCCCGCAGCTTTTCTTCGATTTGCTCCGGGGTCATGTCATTGAGATTGAGAGCATGAAACAGACTTTCGATCTGATTAAGCTTTCGTTTAACAACTGAAAGCTTGGTCCTTGGTTGTCGAGGCACCAATGGGAAGGTACAGTCAAGCCCAGAAGTAATACAGCGTTGACAGGGGTGACCTCCTTCACATCTCTTTTTGTTTTTACGGCAAATTAAGCATGCAACAGCCATATGGAAATTACTTGCTCACTCGTCAAGATATGGCTTCCTCATACTGCCTACCTCTGACTTTGCTAAGCTTTTTTGCATGAATGCCCGTGCCAAATCAAGAATAATTTGGCTTGTGGGTGTTGATAGTGAAGGTGTAGTCGATATCGAACTAGAAGCTGCTGCATCGAATTATCAAGGAATATAAAAGAAGGGCGATGTAATTACCCTCGGGTTTTGCTGAAATACTTCGTGACTGCCCAGCTACTTTGAAACATTATACTTCCAATCAATTGTTCATTTTATCTCAGCCCCGGACATGCCGCAAAGATCAAAATTCCGGCTCAGTATTGATTGGACGCCTACATAAGTTTTGACTTGAAACTTGAGGGCATGAAGAGCCACAAACTCAAATAAATTCTAAAGCAAAGTATACTTTGGATCGCTGTAGCTCTATATATACCCTTGACAAGGGGCACCATCTTTTAACCGCGTCACGTCAAAGAAGCGGGATTTAGTTTAGCGTTTATATTTGATGCGGTGAAAACTACGAAGCCCTACCTGACTTGAATCCTCTAAATTTATAGCGTGCATATTAAATCCATAAAGCCTTTAAATTAAGATATCAATCTAGTAAAATAAAATTAATTGGGATATTAATTAAAAGAACAATCTAAAAATTTAAAATTTATTCAAGTAAATAATTTAACTAAGATATAAATTAAAAAATCAATCTAAAGATTTAAAGCAGGCGGATAGTCTAAGGAGTGAATTCCAATCTCCTATATTTCAGCCAGCATAGATCCAGCCGGAAATACAGTAGTTTTAAAAGCTATGGCGACAACCGAAAATACCTCAGATTTAAACAAAATGATTTCAGATTTAAACAAAATCCAACTATCAGGTTAAAATATACACTCTGTTAACAGGGTTTATTGGCGTTAATGGGCAAAATGAGTCAACACAGCAATAAAGGGCTCACACACAAAGTGAAACCATTCAAAATACAATCCGAAATACATTGATTCACAAATGAAATGGTGTGAGTTGACTTTTGGTGTACATATGGGTCATTATTTTAGGGATTAGGCCATTTTCTAATGCACATGCTGCTCAAGTCGCAGCATAACACAGTTCAATTTTGAAAAAGTAACTAATTACATATTTTATATTTAATACATTAATAACTCAATGAAAAATTAATATTTTTTCACACTGTAAACTATCAAAATGATGCTAAGAATCTTATCTTTCTATTGGTGGAAAGATTTTAATGTGTAAAATATGCTCAATATTAAGGCAAAAGTAATTTAAAAGAGTATAATCCAGATTTTATTATATGATTATATCTAATGATATAAAGTAGATCACTTCAAAGCTAATAAATACTCTTTTTTAATATACAACAGCTTTTTTTATTTGATGAAATTAAAGATAAGATTGAGAGCTTTATTTTCGCATTTTATTTTATTTAAAAAGCTCAATTATTTAGGATTTTATGATAGTTTGAAGTTAGGGTGTTTTTATCACTGTTTAGATTGATTTTAAGGTTCAAGTGAGCTTCGAACCTCAAATTAAGCATTCTTTATATGGAATTCTTTAATATTTTATCATTTTAAAAATATGCGGAAGAGTTACAATTAACTGAATACATCATTTTAATTGATTTGCATTGATTACAAAGAGGATATGATGTAATAATAATGTTTAGCTGCTTCACATGTATCACTTGTGCATGAAAACTGGGTATTTAATCAATTCTGCAAATATAAATTCAAGTTCAAACTATAATAAAAGCTATCACACCATTTCTTTCAGAATGGTGTCATTTAGCTTGGTATATAAGAGCTAAAGCACCACAAAGCTTCTAATCCAAAAGACCCCATTCAAAGGCCACATTCTGATCATAACTACTCCAACATTAAGGCACATTTCAGAGATCTGACCTAATTACAGATTCAAAATACTACCATGTCCTCAGTTAAATTTACTTCTGCCATGCTACCCTTTTTTTCCTTGGGAGCTTCAACAAAAAGAGAGAGAATTGCAATGTTAAAAAAGGCATTCCTCTTTATTGCTGGTGATGATCTTGATAATTTCATCAAGCACTTCCTTACTCAAACTGAATTTGGGAAAGCTCAGTTCCTGCCAACTATTCAAATTCAAAAAGACAATGAGTTCATTGAAAACTTAAAGGATCTCATGAAATCTTCTCCCCAAAAACATCTCCCAGCCTTGCGATCTCTGGTTACTTCCAGTTACTCTTTAAAAGAGCTTAATGATATGGGTTTTAATATAACCAAAAGTGAGTTTGAATACTCAGGAAAAATAAATAAAAATAAAAATGTAAGTTTAAACAAAAAAAGCCAAAAAATAATAACTATTAATTAAAAAAAGAAATAACTAAAAAAATAATTAAAAAATTGCTGGAAAATTCTTTTGAAACAAGCCAGTTTACAAAAAAAGTGCCTGAAAAAATTTATAAAGATATAGAAAAAGAGATGAGTAGTTACTCAACTGAAATTAAATACTCTCTACTTAAAACAAAAAAAGAAATATATGAAAATATGAAAATAAAAAATGAAATTTTGGTTTCAATTTCTACTTACTATAAATTAATCCCTAAAAATATAATAAAAAGTAAAAAACAAACTGATATGTGCAATATTTGTAATTTAAAAAATTCACTAGAAAAAAAGAAGGAAGAATGTGAAAGTAAAAACTTGCCATTACCAGAATCTATAGACAATGACTTAAAGACTATTAATCAGCACCAAGACTTTTATGTTCATCAAAATTGTGAATATAAAAAAGATATTAATGAATTAGATGATGAGTCTTGTGTTGTAGTTATAGATTATAAAGAAAACTTAAAGGTTGGAGGTGGTCCAATTGAGACCAATAATTGTTTTTATTCAAAAAAACCAATCTCATTATTAGGGTTTGCATTAGTTTTTAAGAAAAACAATAAAATTAAATATGAATATCATGATTTTTTGTCTCAAATATTATCACATGATTCTTTATTTTCAGGTGAGTGTTTTATAAAAATTCTTAAATTAGATAGATTTAAAAAATAAAAAATATAAAAGTATGGACTGATAATGGAAATCATTTTAGATCATATGAATTTTTATATTACTTATTTAAAGAGGCACCTAAATATATTAAGGGTTCTATAAAATATAATTGTTTTGTGGAATGTCATGGAAAAAGCATTGTTGATGGTCACTTTGGTGTAATATCAAAAACATTAAAAGAGAAAGAAAATCATTTTTATATTAAGAATATAAATGATATTAAAAATATTTTTGAGCAAGAAGAAAAAGAAAAGAGTCATATAAATCAGCGCTATCAGGCTCAAATATTTCTCAAAAGTCATTCTTTTATATTTATGAGAGAAAAGTTAGGCCTATAAGGAAAGAGCTCGAAGTTAAAAATCTGCACATTAATCTTTCATATTTGATGAAAAATGGGAAGTTGTATACTTCACCTTTAACATTTGAAAGTTTCTCAGAATATTCTGAGATAACTTATCATTTGAAATCATGTGATGATACCAGAGAAACAAAAATATCAGAAGATGCTAGTGGTGCACTAGGGCAAGTTCATGAAGTAGGGAAGCTTACTAGAGGGTGTATTTTAAATAGAGTTATCAGTCTTTCAAAAACAACAACATTTTTTTCTGAAACAAACTAAGAATATTTATGATGAGCCAAAGATAGGGTAATAGCATTTATAGCTTTGGGGCTGCTATTACTCTCCCATGCAACTCATCATAAATATTTTTGGTTTGTAGTTTGTAGTAGCACTTAAGATATTTTCAGTAATACTATAAGTTGCAATTTTCAATTCTAAAATTGATGATTTATTTTTAAAAAAAATCATCTAGGCCCAAGATCAATTAAAGTTTTGGAATTTGTTGATTGTATTTTAAGCTTTCTGAATAATTTGAATATGAATAATGCCATTAAGTTATAAAAGAATAAATCTGGCGCCTAGGCATAACAAGAAAAATAATGACCCATATGTTTACTATGTGAATTGGTGATAAAATACACCCAAGCAAGGTGTGTCAAAACGCAAACCAAAAACAAAACACAATAGCAACTCACTACGTAAACAAAATCACTCACGCAATGTGTGCAATGGATTGTAATCATGAATGATACCAAGGTATCTAAAATAAGACACAAGATCTGAAACATAAATTTAAAAAAATTGTGTTGGGTGTTTGAATTTGGCAGTAAAATCTAGGAAAATGGGTGGATTTTTTTTATTATTCTAAAATGGGCATTGTAAAACCAAAAACAACTAATTAAGAAATAAAAAATCTATAATTGGGATATTGGGTGGGAAAAACTTTAATTAAATATCCATATTCAGATAAAAGTAAAAATTAAAATTAGGGAGTAACTTAATTAAAATTTATTTAATATTTTATTAAATTTTAAAATGGAAGGAACACAACAACAGAGTACCAATACACCCGTTGTGCGCCGCGGTTGCGGTCGCCCCCGCAGGTCAAAGAATAGAGTTAGTGCAACCCAAGTGCCTACTCAAGGAGGAGACAGGAGAGGAGAGTTCCATAGTGATGCTGCACTGACACAGCCGGTTCAAGGAGCACAAGCTGCTAGGGTGCAGAGCATAAACCCTTGGGTCCCAAAGCTGACCTGGAAGCCAACCAAGGTCACCACTACAAAGAAAGTTAGAAACAAGGAGGTAGAACTTACTTTGTATGTGTTTGACGTTGTGTACCAGCAAGAGTCGGTCCTGTCAGCCATGCTGGAGAAGGTGAAGCCTGTACTTGATACTAGCTACAAGCCCTACATCAGTGATGGCAATCAGGAGGATGACAAGGAGCCCGAGTTCTATCAAACCGATGAGGGACAGCTGGTGTTTAAAAAGGTTGCAGCCTTCTATACCAAGGTACCTATGCCCTGTGTTGTGCCCAATGCCAACAAGTCAATCCCCACCGCTAAAAAGCCCGCCCAGAAGTGCATCCTTGACATCAAACACATCATCCTGCTTAAGCTAATGCGGGAATTGGGTGATTACAAGGCAGCCACAGCCCTTGTTGGAGTGGATCCCAAGTACGCCAGCAAGACCTTCCAAAAATTCATCAATACTGGTCGTGTCCTTGCCGTGGAGAAATCCTTGTGTGTTTCTACCATGCTCACCAAGGAGCACAAATGGGCAATCTGCCAGTGGATCACCTAGGACTGCCATCTTGAACTGGCAAATATACAGGCCATGGTTAAATCTACTTTTGGGATTGAGGCCTTGATTTCCTTTTACTACCATCTGGTGAAGGGAATGCAATTTTCTTGGAAAAAGCTCAGGGTATCCCCCTACAACAGAAACAGCCCAGCCAACATTGATGTCCGGAAAAATTATGCAGAGGCGTACACTGCCCTCAAAGCCAAGGGGACGGTCAAATTTTATTATATTGACAAATCAGCATTTGCCTCGTCAATGCACAATGGGTATAGCTATGTCCCCAAAGGCTCCAATGACGGGATGGCTCGGCGTGCTGCAGTCCGCGCCACAGCCTACTCAATGGTGGCTCTCCTCAGTCCAAAGGGGGTCGAGCTCTACCAAATGATATTGGGTTTGCATAACAGCAGGACCTTTCTATCATTTCTCCAATTGGTCCAGGAGCACCTGAGGCGCACGAGCCCTGGCTTCACCAATGTCATTGTGTTGGATAACGTTGGTCTCCACAAAGTGGCTGATATTCTTGAGGAATTCCCAATGATTGACACCAGCATTGCTGTGGGCCCCCAGCAATTGGCCACAGCAAATTTATGCCTTCTCTTCCTCCCAGCCTATTTGCCCTTCCTAAATCCCATCAAGGAAGTCTTTGGGTGGCTCAAGCAAGTTGTCAAGCGAGGAACCCCAACTGGGACCGAGGACCTCTTTAATTTGCTGCAGGCCGGGATCCACACCCTCCCAGCTGAGACTGTGGCCAAATTCTATGGCCACGCTGTATTGTTTATCCCCGTGTGCCTAGCCAAACAGCCAATCAATTAAAGGCTTAGTGTGTCCAATTTTTTTTATATTCTCTTATTTACTATTCAAGATTTATTAATTATCATTTTATATTTAGATGTTTCCACGCCCACAATCACATTCAGAAGATCCATCAATAGATGTAAGTAATTTATTTATTTTATTATATATTATTTTATTATGCCATCTGAGGTAATCCCAAATGCTCAATACTGGATTACGCAAAAATATTTAAATCACTTTGGTCAAATAAATATAAAAATAGTTTTAAAAAAAATAAAATGTAAAAGGTACATGTTAGAATTTATTTTATTAACATATAATTTTATGCTTTTATGAAAACTGTTTCTGCAATATATTTTGCAAAACTGGTTTGCTGAAATAAAAATTATAAAAATTTATTATAATAAAAGTACTAAAAATTGTAATAAAATTTATTGGAATCATATTTTTATTGTGTGCGCCTGTAGTGGGTTCTTTGGTATGTACCCACCCCGCGATGGAGGTGGCGCACAACCTCCACTGCCACACCGTGAATGGTGGATACACCCTTATTGAAATACTCCCTCCTGCTGGTGAAAGGCAGTAGGGTCAGGTGGGAGTGAAGAAGCAGCTTTTCAGGCGGGGCTACAAACCCGTATATCCCAGCCAGGACCAGGGCAGCTTGGATTACATGGTCCACCAAGTTGTATCCAGGGGGGACCTTCTTCCTGTTGAGTGCAAGCTGGGCCTTGTCAATTCCCAGAAGGACCCTGTCCAGGTCCTCTACAGACGCGCCCATCCCAAAGTAGAATAGGAACCCCAGGTAAACAACCAGATGAAGCCTTTGCCCTGCAAAGGCTTCTGTGAACTCACACAGTTTATTATAGACCGCACTGATCTTCTTGTTGTGCCTGGTCTTTGCAAAGGTCAGCTCCATGGCTGCAGGGAGCCCTGTCTTGTTGGCACTCCAGGCCAACCCAAAGTTGGCAAGGAGGATTTTTGTCTTCTTGACGGCTGTTGCATCTGAAACAGCCAATTTGCCCACTGCACGCCCAAAGTTCTCCAATAGGTAAGAAATTGTGTGCTCCAAGGGGTAGCAGAAGCAAGTAGCTGCATGGGCCCAGCCCATCTCCAGTACATTCTTGAATGGGAGCGTTACCAGGATGTCCCAAACAAGCTCAATGGAGTTTACACAGTAAACTCCACTGAGGGATACCAGGTCCAGGTGGACCAGTTGGGCATCCTTGTAGGCAGTAACTGCCCACTTGGATGCCCCCTTGGCATGCGTAAGTTCTACCAATGCCTCCCATGACATTAGGGAGGACCCATGGATACGGTCCTCCAGCTCCTGCACAATAGGGGGGGACAGATACAATTGCTTTGCCACATGAGTGGCATAATTTGCATAAAAGGTGGCCTGGAAAAAGGGGACCAGGACTTGGCGGAGTTCGCCGTCTACATTTTCTAAGAAAAAAGGTAAGTTTTTTAAAAATTTATTAATTTTGTTTTCTAGGCTACCTTCTTGTGTTTCTTTCTTGCCCGCAGCCTCAGCCGGCTTGGCCATTCTTGGCGCAATCAATTGTGCAGGCAATTTGGTATCCTCTGCCCTGGCACGCTTGGCGGGTTTGAGATGTTCATAAATCTCCGGGTCGTCAACCCAAACAGATGGCGCAGAAAGATTGTATGCCTTAAATTGCAGGCCCTTGACCACAGTTTTTTGAATATTTAGTAAGCGCTTGATTGTCTTCTCTGGGGTGTCTGGTATTTTGGTCATAAGGGCCTTTGCGGACACCTTGTCTATTTTGTCCCCTTCAAGGACGGCGGACTTCACTTTGGCTTTGACCTTGCGGTCAATGTCCTTTATTTTGGCAATTGCCAAGTCAAGATCCTTCAGAAGCTTCTCCAATTCTCTCATTGATTTTTTACTAACCTTTCCATATGTTTTTATAGCTTTTGCCCCAATAAATTCTGTATTATTTTGATACTGTTGCCTCTTTGTTTATTCCTTTTTGTTTTCCCATCTACTACATTATCCCATCTTTTTACCCATTTTGTATATGTTTTACGCTCATCTCAATATGTGTCATTTGCTTTATGTTGGCATTGTTTCCTTGATTACCATATTATTTTTGGCGCTTGTCATAGCCCCTTGTGAAAATATTAACAACAATTTGGTGATCAGCTAAATTTGAATTAGAAAATTATAGTGTTAACTGTTTTTAGATAAAGTTGTTACTGATCCAAATTCAAAACCTTAATGATAAACTTTAAGCCAATCAGGATCCAAGTGATAAAGTGATTGTTGTGACATAAAGGGTCATTCAATAATTCTTTGGTGCATGTGTGCTAATTAATATGATTGGCTGGTTTTTTTGCCATTGAATGCCATTGCCGCTGTGGCAAGTTGTTGGTGGACTAGTGCTAACCCAGCAGCTGATTGGGCACTAGTCCATCAACAACTCGCCATAGCGGCAATGGCGTACAATGGCAAAACATCCAGCCAATCATATTAATTAGCGCACATGCATCAAAGAATTATTGAATGACCCTTTATGTCACAACAATCACTTTATCACTTGGCTCCTGATTGGCTTAAAGTTTATCATTAAGGTTTTGAATTCAGATCAGTAGCAACTTTATCTAAAAACAGTTAACACTATAATTTTTTAATTCAAATTTAGCTGATCACCAAATTGTTGTTAATATTTTCACAAGGGGCTATGTTTAAGTGCTAAAAATAACTGTGTTCTGGATCTAGTAACACAACATAGTAAATATATGATTTTATAGAAATAAGCTGAACATAAAGAATAAAACCAACTATAAACAAAGAGAACATGAACAATTGAAATTCAAAAAAAAGATAATATAAATAGAAAATGTTTGGTGACAGGGGTTTATTGGGGTGGGGGAGAGTGATGCCTAGGAGGCAGAATAACGCGGGAAGGAAGACGTAGAGGCGGTGCTGGCCTGGGGGGTCTGGGATTGGGTGGGTTGGGCTTGCAGGTTAGGGGTGTTGGTGGCGGGGGTGGAGGCAGGAGGATTTCACG
Source organism: Entomophthora muscae (assembly GCA_014839935.2). Taxonomy (NCBI): domain Eukaryota; kingdom Fungi; phylum Entomophthoromycota; class Entomophthoromycetes; order Entomophthorales; family Entomophthoraceae; genus Entomophthora; species Entomophthora muscae. Next base: position 199,658 of record QTSX02000009.1, on the reverse strand, counting down.
TGATGGCTGCCATATAACGCTTGTCATATTCCTCATTGGCCATTGGCTGGATGGGCTGGTAAGTGGCAGTGGCCTGAGGTGGAAGGCGCTTATCCTTACATGATTGGTTGCCCATGTTCCCATGGAAAACCATTTGCGCAAACAAGTCAGCCACCATCTGGCAGCCAAAGAGAAAATTGTGGTCAAGGACCCCAAGATAGAGGTCGTTGAAAGCCTGAGGGTGGCGCTCCTGTAATGTAGATCCCATGTTGAAGAAGACAACATCAGCCAGATGGACGTCTGCATGGCTGGCGGGGTAGACTGAGGCCTGGTGCCCGCGTCCCTGGATGGCCTCAAGGGTGGTGGAGCTACCCTCCATCTGGTGGCTCAAGAAATCCTGGTACTTGGAATTTGAGCCATCCCAGGAGTTGAGTAATCCACCAAGGATGTGGCTGTATGAGTAGCCATCAATGAAATCTGGGTTTGTCCAATAGTAGACAAAACCCTTGGCTGAAATAGCCAGAAATGCACCAATGAACGTCCCCTTCTTGACCTTCTTCCTTCTATTCTTGGTGGCGGCTTTTCCTTGCTTGCCAAAATCATCAAAAGCTATTGATAGCTTGTAATAGGAGATGAACATGACATCATCAGTTAGACTAGTCAGGCATTGGACCAGGGTTGATTTGATGGCGGTGTCATACAGGGAATCCTCAGCACCATCCCATTGGTTGCCAGCAAGATTGGTAAGAACCCATATTGAAGCCACCTTTCCATATATATCCAGAGCTGCACCATGTGCTCAGACACCCATATGTTATGGTGCGCAAGTTGCTTCTGGACCTGGGTCAATGGAAGCTTGGGATCCCGCTGGAGGAGGTCAAGCATGATTGGGTATGCCTCAGATATTTGTGACTTGGGGGCCTTCTTGGGCTTCTTGGCCTTCCCAATCAGATTCCCCCTGTTCATCAGGTTGTTGAATTCCCGCATGACAGTAGCTTGGGTAAATTGCAACTGGGCAGCAATCTGTTCCCAGGACAGACCCTGTAGATTCTGTGCCACAATTTCCTGAAGAATTTGGGCAGTGATGATTTGTCGCTTGGGGCGCTGGGCCGGGGGAGCTGAAGCCTGATTGGATGTAGGGGGGCAGGTTGGCTGGTGGCAGGAAGTTGTTCCAAATTAAGGTTGCCATCCTGATTGCTTGGACAGTGGGCAGCTTGTGCGGGGGTGGGTACGGGAGCAGGGGAAGAGCTAGACACTAAGTGACTCTCAAACAAGTCAAAGCCATAGGGGTCGGTGATCAGATACAGGTCAGCTTCCTTGTTACCTGCCTCAAAGGCTTGGGTGTAAACAGGTGCCTCCACGTTCTGAGCCTTGCCTTCATTGAAGCTGGCTTGACTGCTGGTGCCATCAAAGATATTGCTTGTAAAAACCATTGTAAAAAACCTAGGATAAAATCACTAAAAGTAGAAATTTTAAAATTTAATGATTTATTTTTATTGTAATCTTGAGTCCATATTTGGAAGGCTCTCAAACCCTTTTCATACAAATCTGGAGCCATGAAAATGGATAAAATGCCTCTGTTCCTAAATTGGATAGCTGTTGATTGGCTGTTAAACTATTATTTTTCTATTTTAGGCTGCTCATACTACACATCTTGTGTGAGTTCATTTTGTTTTGTGCTTGTGTAATCTTGCTTCTAGATTACTCAATTTTTGTTTTGTTTTAGTTCTTCTGTCGGTGCCTCATATGAATCCTGATTGGATTATAATATACTCCAGAACAGCATCCATCCATTTCACTTGTTGTGTCAGTTCATTTCATTTGTGGTTTAAACTACACCGCTTGATGCTTGATATAATTTTGTATAATGGGCTAGTGAAATTTTGTTTTTTGTTTGACAGTTCATTTATTAACCAAAATTTTATAAATTAATTGAATCCTGAATCTCACACAACTTGGAATTTGCTTAAATCTGAAATCATTTTGTTTAAATCTGAGGTTTTTTTGGTTGTTGCCATAGCTTTTAAAACTACTGTATGAAGAAGGACAGGAATTTCCCACAGTATTCACTGTCTTCAACAATATCCTCATACCAACCAAACAGTACAACTTTCTCAGTACACAAGGAGTCCTGAATCCTCATCCAATTCCTGAGACAACCAAAATACCAATTATTGTATTTCAACGCCTACGCTCAGCAGAAATTGGAAAGTTCTCAGGACTAGACCGTGAAAATGCCAATCTCTGGATTCAAAGCACCTAAAATAAGTTTACATAAGTAGGCTACCCTTGGAAAATCTGAGCAAGTAAAATTTCTTTATGTATTACTAGGGCTGCCTCACACTTTGTAAGCAAATGGTTCAATCAACACCCTGATCACAAGAAAGACTGGGACATGTTCAAGAACACCTTCCTGGAAATATTTGCCATATAAACTCTGACATTGTGATTATGACAGAACTCAGAACCTTCAAAATGACAGAAATCATTGAGGAGTACATTATAGCCTATGAATATATGCATGGCCGAGCCCCTGGTACCATCAACTTTGATGAGGATGGACACCAACTGGACTTCTACAATGGCCTTCCCACACACATCAGATATCAGTTTGACATGAGCCGTTGCAAGAACCTCCAAGACGTATTTTTGAAAGGAAATCAAGCTGCACAAAAATCTGACAACCTGCATGTAACCAACAGACAAAAATAAAGTCTCACAGCAAATAAAGACCAATGACCTAATACTGTAAATTCAGAACCTAAACGTAGAAATGCGGGATTGTCAAATCCTTGGTCCAAATTTTGAATCACTTTTGCGGGATAGCCTTTTTTAATTAAATTGAATTCTTTGTATTTTTATTTGAATTTATGAAAAATGTGGGAACTCATATACACTTTGCAAAGTCCAAGTCAAACTGCATATTTTCAATGGACGAAATGAATTAACTGGAATCAGATTTGAAGTGTTCAAATCCATCAACCATTTTCATTAAGATTACTATGTTTTTTGAAATTGCGGGATTGTCAAATCCAAGAACCAAATTTCTAATCACTTTTTAATGGCACTAGTAAACTCAGATATTAATTGCAGGAACTGGAATCCAATTTGAATTTAAAGTAAGAAACTAGGACAAATCAACCCAAATCAAGAAGCTCCACTCTGGATAAAATCAAATGGAAAATCCAATCTCAACAACCATGTTTAGACATGAAATTAAGTGAAATGTAAAATTGTCTAAACTGGAAATGATGCAATATTCTGCACTCTAAATCACTAATATAGCAACCATAAAACCATATAATGATTTATGAGCTACTCTCCTGATGATGCAGAATTTTTTTAAAAGTTTTTGGCCCCCAGCGTAGCCAAGGGGCCAACAAACATGTTTCAAGAAAGAAAGGAGGGGGGAAGATATCCCACCAGTTTACTACACTATGTATTCATGTACTGCTATTAAGGATAATTGATTACAGTAGATTTCAGAAAATACTAATAAGATAGAATTATATATTAAACTCTATTTTTACCATGTTGCCTTTTCCTTGGTGTGTTGATAGTTCATTTGCTGTTGATAAGGTGTTTGCATTTAATTGGATGGTTTTGCCTCCAGTTGCCTTGGTGATAGGAAATCAAGTTGCCTCTGCAAGAGCCACAGTTGGTCTCAGGGAGGCAACTTGATTTCCTATCACCAAGGCAACTGGAGGCAAAACCATCCAATTAAATGCAAACACCTTATCAACAGCAAATGAACTATCAACACACCAAGGAAAAGGCAACATGGTGAAAATAGATTTTAATATATAATTCTATTTTATTATTAGTGTTTTCTGAAATCTATTGTAATCAAGCATCTAAATTTTAGCTGTCCTAAAATGGAATAGGGTGATTTTTGAGAATGCCTATGATTCCTAAAATAATTAGCACAAATCTACTCTATATCCTTTAGCATCCTTTTTGAGACACCCATAAATTATATTTATTTCAAATTCACCTCATTTTTGATTTGAAATTTGGTTCTTTGATTTGACAATCCCGCAATTTCAGATTTTTTAAGTTTTCCATGATGTCTATGATTCGTTTGAAATACAGGAAATCTCAAATTGTACATTGGAATCCTGCATTTCTGATTCATGTATCCTGCATTTGTTTGCTGTGTTTTGTCTTTTGTTGGTTGAGTTATCTGCTCATAAAGATTCAAAATTTGCCAATTTAAATAAATCAAAAAAAAGTCAAATTAAATGTTTGATTTTATTAAATATTTTATTTTTCACTCAGCTGAGTTGCCCGCAAAAGTGATTCAAAATTTGGACCAAGGATTTGACAATCCCGCATTTTTATGATTAGGTTCTGAATTGACAGTACAAAAGATAAATAAAATTAATTATACTATATATAGAGACACATATTTTTATTATAATGCAATAAATATGGTATTGACTGTAGAGTTAAAAAATAAAAAAATAAAAAAGATAGAAATAGATTAATTTTATTTAATTTATTGTGAGCCCTTTTTAGTACCATTGGCTTTTATTAAGCCACAAATTGGACCTTGCAAGTCATCATCTGACCTTATTGATTTAGTGCCACTATAACCACACAACAAAAACTAATGAGTTTCATGTATCTCTTACTAATTAGTATTTATGACATGGGTTAAGCATATTGGATATATTTATCAAATCATATTACAAGGGGAAGGTAATTTGAGTTCTAAACAATCACTTGTTTAGAGCATAAGTGGAGCGGGCCACTTGATGCGGATAAATTCAGTTCTCATTGTTTAACTGCGTAATATATGAGCCTGTACTCAACAAGCAACTAAATAAGCACATTTTTAAATCATCTTTTATTATTTCACATGTTTGCTTACTATTATTACTGAATTATAATATATTTAGATATATTACTATTAAATTTAACTATTAAAATTTTAATATTTAAATTAAAATTTAAAATAAAAAAATAAAATAAATATAAAAGTTAAATTTCAAGGGAAGATAATTTATTAGGGAGATGCAAATTGCAAAGGGAGTGTGATTATTCTTGGGAATTATACCCCAAAATCAAATTTTCTGCTAATGCGTCTAATTGGATCTGTGTACTCTTCTGTACGTGGTGGACAACTCTGGATGCAATTGCAAGAGGGGTGGCACTCTGCACCCCAGTGGTTGCTGAATGCTTAATAAAAGGCAATCAGGTAAGAAAATCAATTAATAGGTTTTTTCAGGGGCACATAATACCCAAAAAGCAATGCCAGTGCAAAGGAGTTTTACAGGACGTGCTCAACTGTCCTATACCCGCATGGTGTCTCCTGTTGTTCTAGTGCTAATTGGCATATGTCTAGTTGAATTAGTATGTCCTCTAACTTTTTAACATTTGTTTTTAATATACAATGTAATAAGATTCCTAGGTATGTTGCAACGTGAATTGTTTGAGAGGTATATTTTTCTGAAAACATGTATAATTTTTTATATATTTGAGTTAATCTGTTGATGTAGGATGTTTGGCTGAACTTAAATATGGTTTCAGAGGGCGCCTAACTTGTATACGCCCCCATGCCTTGGCAAACAAAATAAATAAAGGTTTAAACGTATTCATGAGGACTGTGTCCCCACCTTTATTTGTTAATGCTTTGAACACTTCAATGAAAATTTCAATTTTAAGATATTCAGTTCCTATTTGAAAGTCAGTTTTTATTAGATTTTTTCATATTCATTTATGTTTGAAAAGGTAAATTTTTGAATACTTTCATAAAAATGTTCATCAAATTTTATCTTTATATCCCTGCAAATTTCAGCCATCTCTTTGAAACTGATATTGGCTCCTATTTCATATGCTTCCCTAATCCACAGAGAGCACCCCGCAGGTGGTAAATATTCCTTGGTTTTTGCTTCATTATTTGCAAAATTATTCATGTTCATTTGAATTATTTTATTTATTTGCTTTACAGGGGCTACCAGTGGTTGGTAACCCCCAAAAAACCAACTGGGCATAAAGGCCGCCACTTCAGCAACCTTGTCCCCATTCCTAGTTATAACTAAAGTAAATATAAGTAAAACATATATAAAAACTTACTTATTGTTTCCCCCATGGCCCCCTCATCCACTGGCGCCCCTTCAGCAAACTTCATGAGTATTGGCTGCTCTTCATTTGCTTTCCTGGGTCTTATCTTCCTTATTTTCTGTGCTACTTGTTCTTCCTCTTGATTTTCATTTGATAAATTTTCAGTATTTCTTGAAGCGCTTCTGCTTCTTGAGTGTGTTTCATTTTCATCTGTTTCTGTTTGATTGGTTTCTTCTTCATTTGTGTTTATTTCCTTTGAGATTTCAGTTCCTGAAATCAGTTTAATTTTCTCGTTGTTTTCTTTAGCCCCTTGCCAGAACTCCCACAAATTTTAGGCTGTCATTGAACTTCAGACTTGATAAGATTGTTCCCTGTAGATTGAGTAACACTTCTTTGTTATTTTCATCTATAATATTTCCTAGTTTATCCTGAGCATCTTCCTTTGGCTGGATCAGTGGCTTGCCCCCATTACCCAGCTTTCCTGTTACTATTTTCCTGATATTTTTCTCTATTTCAACAACCTTTTGCAGGCATGCTTCCAATTCATTTATCAATTTATACAGTTGTTTTAAAAGCTATGGCAACAACCAGAAATACCTCAGATTTAAACAAAATTATTTCAGATTTGAACAAAATCCAACTATCAGGTTAAAATATACACTCTGTCAGCAGGGATTTTTGGCGTTAATGGGCAAAATGGGTCAACACAGCAAAGAAGATCTCACGCGTGAAGCAAAACCATTCAAAATACAATCCAAAATACATTGATTCACAAACAAAATGGTGTGAGTTGACTTTTGGTGTACATATGTTTACTATATGAATTGGTGACAAAATACACCCAAGCGCAGTGAGTCAGAACTCAACCCAAAAACAAAACACAATAGCAACTCACTGTATAAACAAAATCACTCACTCAGTGTGTGCAATGGATTTTAATAAAGAATGATACCAAGGTATCTAAAATAAGACACACAATACGAGACATAAATTTTAGAAAATATTGTGTTGGGTGCTTGAATTTGGCAGTAAAATCTGGGGAAAAGGATGGAAATTATTTTAGGTATTCTAAAATGGGTGTGGTAGAACCAAAAACAACTAATTAAGAAATAAAAAAATCTATAATTGGGATATGGGGGGAATATTAACCAAATATCCACATCCAGATAAAAGCAAAAATTAAAATTAGGGAGTAACTCAATTTAAATTTATTTAATATTTTATTAAATTCTCAAAATGGAAGGGACATAAAAACAGAGTACCAATAAACCTGTTGTGTGCTGCAGTTGTGGTTGCCCCTGCGGGTCAAAGAAAAGAGTTAGTGCAACCCAAGTGCCTACTCAGGAAGGAGAAGGGAGAGGAGAGTTTGATAGTGATGCTGCACTGACATAGATGGTTCAAAGAGCACAAGCTGCTAGGGTGCAGAGCATCAACCCTTGGGTCCCCAAGCCAACCTGGAAGCCCACCAAGGTTACCACAACAAAAACAGTTAGAAATAAGGAGATAGAACTTACTTCATATGTGTTTGACGTTGTGTACCGCCAAGAGTTGGTCCTGTCAGCCATGCTGGATAAAGTTAAGCCTGTACTTGACACTAGCTATGAGCCTTACGTCAGTGATGGCAACCAGGAAGAGGACAAGGAACTTGAGTTCTACAGAACTGATGAAGGACAGCTGGTTTTAAAGTAGGTTACAGCCTTCTATACCAAGGTGCCTATGCCTTGCAAGCCAGTCTTCAATCAGGATCTAGATTCACCAACTCCCGCAAAGCCCACTTAGAAGCACATCCCTGATATCAAACGCATCACCCTGCTCAAGCTAATGCAGGAATCTGGTGACTACAAGGCGGCCATGGCTCTTGTTGGGGTGGATCCCAAATACGCCTCCAAGACCTTCGACAAATTCATCAATACTGGCCATGTCCTTGCCACAGAGAAATCCCTGCGTGTGTCCACCATGCTCACCAAGGAGCACAAATGGGCAATCTGCCAGTGGATCACCCAAGATTGCCATCTTGAACTGGTAAATATACAGGCCATGGTCAAATCTACTTTTGGGGTTGAGGCCTCAATTTTCTTTTACTAACATCTGGTCAAGGGAATGTGCTTTTCATGGAAAAAACTTGGGGTATCCTCCTAGAATAGAAACAGTCCTTCCAAGATTGACATCTGGAAAAAATACACAGAGGTGTACACTGCCCTCAAATCCAAGGGGACAGTCAAGTTCTATTATATTGATAAATCAGTATTTGCCTTGTCTATATGGAATGCATATGGGTATGTACCAAAAGGCTCAAATGACAGGGTAGCTTGGCGTGCTGCAGTCTGCGCCACAGCATATTCAATGATGGCTCTCCTTAGTCCAAAGGTGGTTGAGCTCTATCAAATGATAATAGGCTCCCACAACAGCTGTACCTTTCTAGCATTCCTCTGATTGGCCCATGAGCATCTGAGGCTCACAAGACCAGGCTTCACCAATGTAATTGTGCTGGATAATGTTGGTCTTCACAAGGTGGTCAATATTCTTGAAGAATTCCCAATAATTGACACCAGCATTGCAGTGGGCCCCCAGCAATTGGCCACAGCAAATTTGCGCCTTCTCTTCCTCCTTGCCTATTTGCCCTTCCTAAATCCCATTGGGGAAGTCTTTGGGTGGCTCAAGCGAGTTGTAAAGCAAGGGACCCCAACAGGGACCAAGGATGTGAAAAAATGTTGACCAGGGATTGTGGAAAAGCTTAATTCATTAGGCTTTCATTGACAATTAACCAGGGCCAATTAATTACCCTTTTGGAAATTAGTGTCATTCATCACATAATTAAATACATGATTAGTGATCCATGATGTGGTTGCAAAGGATTAATCACGCCACGTTGCTGCCACCCCAGATACCAAGCGCCATGACACCAGCATTCATTATTCTTGGCGCCAGAGTGCCGCTTTAGTTTACATTAAGCGTCAGGGCGCCAACACAGCTTAATTATTTGCAAGCGCCAGAGCCCTGCAATAATTAACATCAAGCGTCAAGACGCCAGCTTTGAGAGGGAATAACACCAAGGCACCAGGGTTGATTTGAATGGTCAATTTGACTCTTAGCTAGAACTGGATATAGAAGTGATTGTATGTCTTAAAAAGGATCACTGATTAATGTGCTAGCAGAGGGTGTCCTTGTGCTAGGCATTGCGGGATTGTGTCCTAAAATGGAAGGTTGCCTCTTTTTCTGCCAACTCAACCAAGACTCTACAGTGCGCTGGAATTTCCTAAAAGACATTGCCAGTGACTGATGATTAGTAATATGAGAATACCCCTATATAAGGCGTTGGCAGTAAACACCAAGGGGCAGATTTTTGGAATCTACTTGTATAGGATTAAATAAAAGTATTAATTATCAATTGGTCTAATGTCTTTTAAATCCTCACATTCAAAGGCATGCAGTGAGTGTGTGCCTCTGCCTTCCAATCCTTCTGTTAAATCTGCTGGCAAATGCCAATTTTCATCAAGTGGTGTTCACTACAGGGGCACCACACACTCTGACCAACTCTTGTCCTCTGAGTCTGACGTGCCTCCTTCTATCCCCAAAAACCTAACTGGATTTGGGGAACACTACTCAGTAATGGAAACCAGCAACGTCAAGAGAGACCAGCTTTTCTGTCAACAAGAGGATGTAATTAATTTTGAAGACTTACCCATGCTTCCCTCCTGCCAGTACACTGAAGTTCCTGTGGTACCGCTGGTACGCCTTACCCAGGTCAATCACCAAGACCTGGCATTGGTGGCCTCTGGACTTTTCCTCAGGTATCAGCTTAGCCAGGAGCCCACCAATACCCAGTTGTCTCTCTTTCACCAGCATCCCAAAGCTCAACACCTCATGACTATATTTTGCAGTTATCTGGCAACTGATGAAGGAAAACTTGAATGCTTTCCCACCCTCAAGAGGGCAACTGAATATCTGTCAAGGATTTGTTCACCCTACGTTACATCAGCTACTGGGAGTTCAAGCCTGACATCACCTGGAGCTTTGAGACCTGGTTATGTATGCAGAGTGCCAGCATCATTACCAGGACTGGCTAGTATGACAATTGGACTCTGGGTTTGAGGAAATCTGAGCTTGCACCCAAGCTAACAATAACAATCAAGCCACTCTGGCTTGCTAGCTAAAGGACCTCACCCATCAGTTAAATAATTCCTTAGTCCATGTAATATAGTCAACTCTGAAGAATCTTGGGTTGGGGCCTGCCTGGGCTCAGGATGTTACCTGCCATGCCATAGCCATCAGGCAATACATAGTAGGTGCCAATGTAACTAAGAGTAACATGGATGATCTTCTTGCCAAACATGGCGCCTACTTGGAGCAACAAGGCAGTTGTCTGCGTGACTTAGACAAGAAGGTTGTCAACAATAAAAACAATATCCATGAGGTACAACGCCTCGCCTGGCAGGAGAGCGAGGAGTCCAGCAACATTGCTAATGCTGCCAAGGCCAAGGTCCTGGCACTTTGAGACAACTTTGTCCAATAAAATGACCATATCAAGGGAACCATTTGAGAAGAGGTCTCTCAGCTACGCCAGGAATTCTTGGCACAGTTCACCAATGGCTCAACCACTGCAGGTCATGGCTGCTCTGCACTTAATAAAGTACAGCAACAAGTAGAGGATATTTCAGCCACAAATAACAAAATTCTCCTGAAAATGAAGCAGGTATTTGATGAAGGAGAGCAGAATATTGCCTCCATCAAGTCCAAGCTTGAAGGATTTACAAGCTGAAATGAAGGAATATGACAAGTGATCCGCCTCCCAGTGTGCTGCCATAGAAGACTTTTGCAAAGGAATGGTCTGGTGTGCCATGCTGATTGGGAGTCTTTGCTCTTTCCTCCAAAATGCAGAGATAGAGATAGCAGATGCTTGGGCCAAGATGGTGGATTCCAGATGCCAATGCACTGGTCAAGACTTGGGAGGACCTGGCCTTTTTGCTATGCCTACTGGAGAAAGCACCACGCTACAACCCACTTCCAGTTTGGTATATGATAATGGGGCTATCTCATCCTCTTCAGGCTGCTGAAGCCTCCCGCAAGTCTTTGATGTCCCCCCTACGCCTGTTAAAACCCCACAAGCACCTAGGGAGACTGGCCCAGCCAGGAGCTCTCATACCAACTTCTTTGACCAAAGCCACCGCAAAGAGTCCCCCCCTTGTTGTTGCCCTCAAGCCAAAACTCCCACACGTTTCAAGCCAATGAACCTGCCTAAGTGTGACCCTAAAGGCAATGTATACACCTTCATCCATCTTTTTGAGATGTCTATGTATGGGGCCAACAATCAAGACAAGGCTATCACACTGCTTAATCAACTGGACGCAGCCAGTATCAATCTAATCATCCCGCACATCCCTGAACATGACTGGTTGTACGCAGCGGCAAAGAATGTGCTGTTATACAAATTTGGTAGCATCACCCAGGTTACCAAAAGGAAGAACAAGTTCTTGATGATTAGCTTCTGAAAAGACAAGACAATCAATGATTTTGCTGACTGTTTCTACCTCAAGGCACAGATCCTCACAGGCTCAGGGTCCCTGACTGTGTATGACACCCATATAGCTCTATGCGCAGCAGTAAAGCCCTACAAAGCCTTGTACCAAACCCTCATACCGGCCTTCTAAGATAACTGCACCTTGGACAGCATGGTATGTTACTTGCATCAGTGTGGTGACACTTTTGGACCCCCCAACACTGGATCAAAGCCCTGCCCAGTCCCCAACCTTCTTGGGCGCCCAGAGGCTCCCACCACCAACAACAAGTTCTTATCAAAAACTGACATCACTAAGGTAATCTGTCACTGCTGCAACTGGAAGGGCCATTATGCCTCTAGTTGCAACTCAAAGACAGGTATCCACATGCTGCCCCCCTTGGAACCTGAAGTACAGGGAAAAGTCAGTGTGGAGTAGAGGAGGAACTCTCTACATCCACGCAATCCACAGACTGTTCTGCCTGACCTACTCTTTCACGCCTGACACCAGGTTCTTGGGAAATGTGATCCATCAGGCTCTTGTTGATGATGTGCACATGGTAAAGACCTGTTCTAAGGTTCAGGCCTTTCAAGAGGCTACTAAGGAAGTGTCTAAGCCCTATGCTTGCCAGTTATTAGACAATGTGCCTGACACAGAACCCCAACACTTGGGTGATGCCACCCCCCTTAGGGGTGTCAATGTAGCTATCCCTATGGAAAGAATGAAGGATCACTACCAAGAACTATGTTATATTATTGTCAAATTCCTCTCCACTGCTAACAATTTGGACATCCATTTAGTAAACAGAATTGGTTCTTCTTATTCTGAGTGCACTTATGCTGATATTTTTGTGAATAAACTTAAGGTGTGAGCTATTATTGACACTGGGCCCCCTATAAATATAGTGTCCTCCAAGCTAGTGAAGAAAATGGGGCTTGCTCCTGATATTAATCACAAGAAACAGTACAGTACAGCTGGACTAGACTGTACCACCAACCAAGGAGCGTACAGCACACTTCCTCTACACTTTGGCTCCCTGGCAGTCTCTACCCCAGTTATAGTGCTACCCAATGAAAACTACAATATCCTGATTGGAACCTTGTTCATGCGACAGTATGGAGTAAATACTGACCTTGAGAACAATGTTCTTGAAATCTTGGAACAGGCAATTCCTTTGTATTACAACTGTTTGAACCCAGAAACGGGCAGCCAAACCACCCCCTTTGTTAACCTTGCATATTGCAATGGTGTTGTCCCAGTCAAGTACTGTAAATTGGGACGCCAGGTTAAACATCTTACCACTCAGGTTGAGGAGTATAAGGGTCTTCCATTGCATGCCAACTCTTCTTATACCATCCCAACTGGCCACCAGGTGCTAATGAACATTAGATTAGATTTACAAATCCCTCAAGGACTTTACAGGGAGATAGAAACCCCCAAGAATTGCTCTAGGCTTGAACCCCTGGTTGCACCTGGCATTGTGCTCCCTAATCATGGGCCTATAAAGGTATTGCTTGCCAACCTCAATCACTCTCCTGTTGAGGTAAAACACCATCAAGTAGTGGCATACCTGCATCTATTACTGGTAGAAGAGGTGACAGAGATACACAATTTTGGCACCCTGGATGAGTTTGGCCTCCCTTTAAAAGAAGTAATACTGCCTGCTGTATGCACAATCATTCCACAGGAGCAGCTGAAAGGTCTCACTGTTGCTCAACAAGATGAAGCTCTTGCCCTGTTTGAGAAATACAAGGAGATATTTGCAAATGATGACTTTGACCTGGGGTGTGCATGTAACACACTCCACCACATTGACACAGGCAAGAAACGTCCTATATGCCTCCGTCTCATACAACGTTCCCGTACCTCTGATGCCGCTGTAGATGAGGAAATTGGGAAGCTGGTCCAACTAGGTCTTCTAGTTCCCTCCAAGAGCCTGTGGTTGTCTCCAGTACTCATAGTTAAGAAGAAAGATGGGAGCAACCGCGTTGTCATTGACTACAGCAAGCTTAACAACATCAATAAGAAGGACTCTTATCCCCTTCTGCACATTGACAATGCACTTGATTGTCTGGGAGGTGCTAAGTTCTTCTCTGCAATGGACCTAATTTCTGGATATTGGAAGATTGAATTGCCTCCCAAGGAGCAAGAGAAATGCGCCATCATCACTAGCCAAGGCCTCTTTCAACCCACTCATATGCCACAAGGGCTGTGCAATGCACCTGCCACATTCCAACGTGCCATGGAAAACATGCTCCATGACCTCAAGTTGAGCTGTGTCTTAGTCCATCTGGACAATATCAATGTATTTTCACAAACATTCTCTGATCACCTTCAGCACCTTGAGGAGGTCTTCTGGCAACTAGCAGCCGCTAACTTTAAGGTCAAACCCAGGAAGTGCAACTTCTTTAAGGATCAGCTCAAATACCTTGGCTTTGTGATTGAATTGGAAGGATTAAAGCCTCAGCCATCCAAAGTCAAAGCCATTGAGAAAATGAAGGTGCTGTCCAATAAACAAGATGTCCAAGTTTTCCTGGGCATGATTGGCTATTATTGGCACTTTATCAAAGACTTCTAAAAAAAGGAGGGAGGCCCTCTTCCACTTGCTGAAGAGCAATGTGCAATTTGACTGGACCCCAGCCTGTCAACAAGCCTTTGATACCCTACACTTGAGCCTTATGAACAAACCAATCCTGTAATATCCAGACTTCAGCCGCAAATTTATTGTTCAAATGGACACCTCACTGACTGTGGTGGGCAATGTGCTCTCCCAGGTGGACACCAACCGCAAAAAGCACCCAGTAGCCTACTGCAGCAGAACCCTGAACGTCCATGAGCGCAATTACACTGTGACTGAACGGGAATTTTTGGCAGTAATATAGGCATACAAACAGTTTTGTGTATACCTACATGGTGTTCACTTCAAAGTAATCACATATCATGCATTATTACACTGGCTCCAGAACTTGAAAGAATCTGAAGGACGCCTAGCACAATGAGCGCTAAAGCTTCAGGCCTACGACTTTGAAATATCACATAGAGCAGGAGTCAAACACCGGAACACAGATGGGTTGTCCCAACTACCAACAGTAGCCCACCTAGCTGATGCCTCTGACCTACTATATGACAAAATGTTGGCAGGTAACTACCAAGAAGAGCCTGCAGAAGCCCAGCGCACACTAGACAGACTCTTGGAAGACACTGAGATCAAGAATGGGCAGATACTGAAACAAACCTTAGAAGGAATAAGAATAACACCCAAACCATCAGAACGTGCTGATCTAATGGTTTGCGCTCATAAGACAATAAGACATGGCAACTTCTGGAATACACTTTCACAACTGAAAACCGCATACTTTTGGAAAGCCATGACCTTTGACATACAATAAACACTGAGCTGCTGTAAAGAATGCCAAGGGGAGAAACTGTTCAAAAAGTCAACAACCTACCACTTAGCTTGGCCTAACTTTGCTTGGCAAACCGTCTCAATCTACATTGTAGGACCCTTGCCAGTCAGAAACTATTTGCCCAAGTGCATCATTGTTGCAATAGACCACTTGGCCAAATGAGTGGAGGCAAAGGCAGTGTGCAACTTAGGCGCTAATACTACTGAAAAATTCCTACTTGAACAGATCATATTACGTCATGGCTGCCCTCAAGTTATCCTCACTGACAATGGCACCAACTTCACTTCTCACGTGATGACCAAGCTTAATGAGCTTATGGGAATCCAAGGAGTATTTTCAACACCCTACCACCCTGAGTCAAATGGAATAGTAGAGAGGGTTAATGAGACCTTAGTAGGCATCTTGAGGGAATTAGCTGCTAGTGGCCTTGCTGAGTGGAACACTTTCCTGCCGCCAGCTATCTTTGCCTACAATATTGCCATCCACTCCTCTACAGGGAAATTGCCATTCCAACTCTTACATGACAGGCACCCTGCGCTACCCCATCCTATACTTCTGTGTTGGGAAAGAAGACATCCAGTCACCCCATGCGTATCAACAAAGGTTGGCCCGCACATTGATTCAACTGCAGTCAGAAGCCTATTCCAATTCATTGGCCAAGAGGATAAGGAGCCAGGAAAAGGATAACATCCAGCAGGCCCCTCTCCAGGAGTTCCAAGTAGGTGAATGGGTGCTCTTTCATAACACCCATGGATTTGAAAGAGCGCACAAACTGGCTAACTTAAGAATAGGCCTATTTGAAATCATTTCCCAGACGTCCACAGACGCCTATACTATTAAGGAGATTAAGGACAGACAGATGATCAACTGTGTGCATGCAAAGTTCCTGAGGAAGTTTTTAAAGAACCCCCTTTCAAAGAATAAAGTGATACCACTGCAAATAGTTAATCATATAAAGGAGTGAAAAGAAGGACCAAAACAAAAACCAAAATAAAAGTAAAACTATAAACAAGAAATAAGGAATCAAGGCTTTATTGGCTAGCTATTCAGAAGGAACATTGTCTGCAGGAAGATGGGGGATAGAACAACGGTTTGGGGCAGAACAAGGATGTTTCAATGCAGAGAGAGGTACCAGCTTGTACTTTTTGTTGTCCATTTGGTTGTGAACAAAAGCAAGGGCCACTAACATTTGGAATCAAGCCAATTAGGAATTGTGGGACATACCAGTCCAACTGCACAGGGACAAGCAAAGATTCCCCTCACTAACTAGACTCCCCCATCTACCATGGGCAGAGAAGGCAGAGCCCATGGTAAGGCAATCAAGAAGCACATCCTCCATGTAGGAGTAGCATGATGTCAAAGAGACCTTAGACTGATAGGTCAGCCTGCAGAAGTGCTTAAGCAACATCCTACAAAACCCACAGCGCCAGAAGAACACACCTTGGGAGGATACTGCATAAAGTGGGCAACAGATGCAGCCAAGGGAAGATACAACTGCGGGTTTTTATCCTTCACCGCCTGCACAAACAGATGCAGGGCCAAGGAGAAACAATGTGGTGCATTGGCCTGAAGATTGAGCCCAAGGATACACGGAAGCTCAGAGTCAGCAGGCTGCTCCAATGCCCAAATGCAAGCAACCTCTCAAACATACTGATTGCGCTGAGTAATGGTTTAGGTGTTCTGTGAGGATAATCCACTGATGTCTTTGGCCGTGATGTGCAGACAGAGTTCAACCTCCCTGATTAGTTGCTCCATGTCATAACTACTGTGGTAACAAGCTCCCAATTGGATTTGTGTCACAGTGTTGTCTTTGGCAAACAGCGCCTGAACATACACTTATAGTGTCTCTTTGTGAGCTTACCCCAAACCAATTGATGATGGAAAGGTAAGCAGAGGGCAGCTCCTTGGAGTTGTGACAAGCAGGAAGTAGTGCAGAGGGCGTTGCAAGCGGTGAGGAAGTAGTGTTGAGGACAATGTTGTTGGTCCAATTGTGCAGATCCTCAAAGCCAAGACAAGGGAGTCAAACAAGCGGTACCTTGGTCTCCACAAAAATAGAGTCATTTTCCTCTTCCCCTTCAACATGTGTGATGGTGCTACTCTCTGACCCTGCCACCGTGGTATCACAGTCCTGGGCCCAAACTGACAACTATTTGCGTGAAGTAGCTGATTCAGGAAGCATACCTGGGAAGAGCGCGGCATTTGCATAAACACCTTACAATCTTTGGCCGTCATACTAGCCATAAGACCTTAGTAGACTTGGCGCAAGGAGGTTTGGTTGCTATTGTTGGCGCTCATGGGAGAAAGAATAAAGAGTAGCCCTGGTCAAGTGGAGGGATATGTGAAGAAATGATGACCAGGGATTGTGGAAAAGCTTAATTTATTAGGCAACCATTGACAATTAACCAGGGCCAATCAATTACCCTTTTGGAAATTAGTGTCATTAATCACATAATTAAATACATGATTAGTGCTCCATGACGTTGTTGCCAAGGATTAATCACGCCACGTTGCCGCCACCCCAGATACCAAGCGCTGTGACACCAGCATTCATTATTCTTGGCGCCAGAGCGCTGCTTTAGTTTACATCAAGCGCCAGGGCGCCAACACAACTTCATTATTTGCAAGCGCCAGAGCACCGCAATAATTAACATCAAGCGTCAAGACGCCAGCTTTGAGAGGGAATAACACCAAGGCACCAGGGTTGATTTGAATGGTTGATTTGAATGGTCAATTTGACTCTTAGCTAGAACTGGATATAGAAGTGATTGTATGTCTTAAAAAGGATCACTGATTAATGTGCTAGCAGAGAGTGTCCTTGTGCTAGGCATTGCGGGATTGTGTCCTAAAATGGAAGGTTGTCCTTTTTCTGACAACTCAACCAAGACTCTACAGTGCGCTGGAATTTCCTAGAAGACATTGCCAGTGACTGATGATTAGTAATATGAGAATACCACTATATAAGGCGTTGACAGTAAACACCAAGGGGCAGATTTTTAGAATCTACTTGTATAGGATTAAATAAAAGTATTAATTATCAATTGGTCTAATGTCTTTTGAATCCTCACATTCAAAGGCATGCAGTGAGTGTGTGCCTCTGCCTTCCAATCCTTCTGTTGAATCTTCTGGAAAACGCCAATTTTCAACAGAGGACCTATTTGATTTGCTGCAGGCCAGGATCCACATCCTCCCAGCTGAGACCATGACCAAATTTTATGGCCACTCTGATTTGTTCATCCCCGCATGCCTTTCCAAACAGCCAATCAATTAAAGGCTTAGCTTGTCCAACTTTTTTATATTCTCTAATTTACTATTTAATATTTGTTAATTATCATTTTATATTTAGAAGCTTCTATGCCTACAATCACATTTAGTGGGAACATAATGAAGGTTAGTAAATTTATTTTATGCTAATTTTTTATTATGGCATCTGAGGCTATCCAAAACACTTGATACTTGATTATGTGAATATATTTATATCACTCTTATCAAATAAATATAAAAATGGGATTAAAAAATTAAATTTAAAATGTACAAATTAGAAGTATATTTTATTAAAGTAAATATGTTTATGCTTTTATGAAAACTGTCTCCAGGATTTATTTTGCAAAATTTGATTGCTAAAATAGAAATTAAAATTTTTTATTATAATAAAAATAATATGAATCTTAATGAAATTTATTGGAAGAGAGGATTTATTAAGAGCGCCTGTAGTGTCAGGGATCCAGTCTTGGGCAGCCAACCTGTTGTTTTCAGGGGTAACTTGGGCCGGGTTTTTGCAGACAATGCCCACCACAAGAGGGGAGCTAACTTTAAAAGGTATGAGGCAGACTTCCCCACCCAAGACCACAGGCTGGCAGCCAGGATTATAGTGTTAATCACCCCTGTGAGGGTGATGTACACAATCCCAAACAGCTTACCAGTATGGTTGGTTGGGGGGTTGGGTGCAGAAGCAGGCATGGGTTTTGGTGTCACAGGTGGTTTCATGGACAGGCTGTAAGCAGGGAGAAAATTGAATTTTCCTCTGAACAATTTGGGTGTTGAAAATATCCACAGGCCTTGTCAATTGTATCTAATAGTGGATTGTATGCGGGCCAGGGGGTTGAGTTCAAGTATCTTTTCTGGGGTATATACCTTGTATTCAGACTTCAGAGGGTAGTTGGTAAAATGAACAAGTCCAAAGGATACACCAGGAGGACAGAAAACAGCGGGCAGAGGGGCAGACAGACCAGGAGATCTCAAACTGAATTGATAGACAGCAAATACAAAATAAGGCAATAGCTGTATGAGCCAAATCAACATAACCTTTATTCAAAAATGGTGATAAGTTTGGAGCGCAGGGTTCTTTGGTCTATATAGCACCCCAGCTCAAAACTTAACATTTTCCATGGGGGGTTCATCAGGGCATTGAGAAAGGCAGGGCAAGGGGAATTGGGTACTTGGATCTAAAGGCAGAAAAATGGCACTTGGCCTGGGAGTTCTTTCATTGGTCAAGACTCTCAATTTGGCTACCTGATTATCTTGCTCTAGCGTCATGGTCATGGGGCCAGTTTTTGGGCCTGTGCCTCTTCCCTGGGTTGTCTCCTGATTGATTGTTGGTGTAGACTTCAACTCATGAAGCTAATAGTTGTCGCTTTGGTACCTCCATTAGGTGATGTGATTGGCATTCCACTCAGTGCACTAAGTTCCTTGGCTTGGTCTGTTTCACTGCATGGGCCATCATCTTTGGCGTCAGCTTGCAGGGGCTTGATCCCAGAAAAATGTGGGTGGGCGGTCCCAAAGTCCATAGGCCCAGCAGCCCGGGGGAATCCAGGTTCAGGGTTTAATTCCTGCTCTTGGGCCTGGGGTTCCAGAGAGGGAGAATTGTCAATCCTTAGATCATCCCCTTCTTCTCCCAAGCTCCCTCCCTTTCAATTATTCTTGTTCAGGTAGAGTTAGACGGCCTTTTGGGCATTGGTTAGGTTGCTCAGTAGTTCCCAAGTACTTTCTTCTAGTGGGTATCCTCTCCACTTGACGTAATACTGGGGTTTTTGGTATTGAGTTTGGTTGCTGTGTATGTATTCAACTTCATATTCCTCACCACAATTTGTTTGGATGGGTGGGGGGCTGTCTTAATCCATTGGTGGGAAAGTGAGTTCCTGTCTTTTTTGAACAACAAGGAGAAGTAGAACACATCATGAATCTTCCAGGAGGGGGTCAGGTCTAACTTGAAGGCAACTTCACCGACTAGTTTGGTGATTTTGTGGGGGCTGCTTCTTTTGTGAGCTAATTTCCTGCAGGGCATGTGCAGGGGTACGTTCCAGGAGTCTAGGTATACCTTGTCTCCAACTTGTAAGGGTTGGCCCAGGGTTTGTTTGCGGTCAGCAAAGGTTTTGTATGTCTGCACAGCGCAATTCAGGTTAGTCAAGTATGTTTTTTGTGTGTTGTGAATCTGTTCAATCCAGGAGCACCCAGTGGTGTTTAATTTCTTCTTGCCAGTCTGGGGATCCCAGGTGGGGTCAAACTCATAGTTGGCTTTGAATGGGGACATGCCTGTGGAGGCATGGTCCTTACTGTTGTAGGCAAACTGGGCCATGGTGAGAATTTTGGCCCATTTGTCATGGTTGGCGTTGGCATAGCATCAGAGGTATTGTTCTAGGATCTGGTTTACTCTTTTGGTTTGGCCGTCAGTCTGCGGGTGGTAGGAGGTAGATACACACCACTTGATTCCCAAGTCCTTCATCACTTGCATCCAGTAGTTTGATGTGAATTGGGGTCCTCTGTCTGTGATGATTTCCTCAGGTGTCCCGTGTTGGGTGAGGATGTGGTTGTGGAAGTGTTGGGCTGTCTCCTGTAAAGTTCTGTGGCCCACCTTTGGCCCTGGATTGGGATGTATTTCCCAGACCATCAAAAAAGGTGCCCCGTGTGCAGGCAAAACCCCTCCAAAACCTGGAGGACTTGGCCCACACGGTAGACAAACACTTTGTGTTGGCCTTCCTGGCTGAAGTTCTCATTTCCCCTTTGGAGTCCCCTCCAACTGCAGAGGAGACATTAATTTGGTTGGATTGCTTGTTGTCCTGGTGTTGCCCAGTCCTGAAACAATTAGCAAACCAACAAAAGAATGCAGGCCACATGAAGTCAGTAAGTTCAAATCTGCAGCCCAGGGAAATTGGGTACCAAAACCCGCGACCAGTGGTGTCCCAGGTAGCTAATTCCTCCGGTCTGGGAGTCCCCCGGCCCAAAACAATTGGGTTCCGGTGCTCTCTGGTGGAGATGTCAGAGGAAGGCATTAGGGGAAATGTGCACCCTGAGTCCTTGGAAGGCTCCTAGCCAATTAAGGGGCTGAGTCTTACATCTGGCCCCACAGCCCCTATTTTCTGGGTCTCAAATCAAGATAAGATTGGCTAGTACTCTTTAATAGGCTCCCCTTTAGATTGCACTCCAATAGCCCCTTTCATAACCCCTCCCGTCTTATCACCCCCCTTTGCATAAAATGGAAGCATGGGCCGTCAGGTCCTTTGCTTACCAATTACAATTGTTGAATAAACTCCTGACTTTGCAAATCTTTTGTATTTTAAAGTTTGTTTAACAATAAAGGTATTTATCCCAACTCCTGCTGTTGTCCCTGCCTCCCGCTTTCTCTGGCCCGCCTGACCGTCCGCCTGTCGTTTTTTGTTGGGACTTTTTCCAAGAACAATAACTTGGACCATTTCCTGTTATTTATTGAGCACTTAATTGTCCCCGCCAACCGCTTTCCCTGGCCCGCCTGCCTGACTGTCTGCCTGCCCGTTGTTTTTTTGTTGGGAATTGTTCCAAGTATATTAATTTGGATCATTTCCTATTATTTACCTGTGCACCTGGTCTGTCTGCCCAGTAGTCTTAGCAAAAGAAGGGCACCCGCTGAAATCATGTTGTCACCTTGGTACAAGATGGCTGTGTGGATACTAGTGCCCATTTCCCTCTTGTTCTTAGCCTCAAACCCAGTCTTTTGGAGCAAAATTTCCTTGATTTCTCAATCTTCTGAGTTTATTCCTGGTCTTTTTGCAAATGTAATTGAGCATCTCACCCAGATTCCCATCAAACCAGGATCCTATGGGTTGTTCTATTGATTGTCTTCTCATCTTGAAGAGATGTTGCCACCTTTAGAATCTGTGACTACTGAAACTGCTTCTTCTGACTTGGTCAATCCTTCCCCCTTGCGCCAAATCCCTGAGTCAAATACAGAGGCCCCTTTCACTTGGGATTGCTCTCTGTGGTTACTTACTGGAGCCATGGTCATGGCTTTGGATGCATACTTCCCTCCCCTTTCACATCTGGTCTCCTTTGGGAGGCCCCTTTGAGCGGCTATCCCAGTCTTGCACTGGATGGCATCCTGGTGGTTGGTCCCACCAGGATGGGAGCCAGACTTTGTTAGTCTAGCCCCCCTCTATTCATTTCCACTGCTGTACAATGAGTGGTGGTCAGTACAAAGTATGCCATCTTGGTGAAGCAGTCTACCATGACCAGGATCACGTTGAAGGAGAGGGACGGGGGCAATTCAACAATGTAGTCCATAAAAACGGATCTCCAGGGTCCAGCGGGTATATCCAAGGGTCTTAGAAGTCCTTCAGGTTTGTTTCTGCGGGGTTTGGTTTGTCCACAGGTCTCACATCCTTTCAAGTACACGCTTACTTCTTGGTCCATCTTTGGCCAGACAAAGTTCCTTCTAATGCTCCAGAGGATCTTTAGTCTCCCTGGGTGACTGGCCATCTCAGAATCATGCTAATCTCTTAATATGTTGGTCCTGATGCTTCCTTCTGGCACAAAGATTCTGTTGTGCAGCATTAGTGTTGTTTCCTTCAATGAGTAGCCTTTTTGGTAATGGGAGCTATCCAAGGATTTTGAAAGGTCGGCAATCATGGTTTTGGTGAATTTGTCAAGTGATTGGGCCTTCAGTACTTCTGGTTTGCTGGCCCTTATCTTTATCAATCCCAGGTGTATGCCTAGGCTAGCTGGGTCCAAGAGTACTTGAGTGTTGTGGTTGCAAGTTTCTATGTGGGTGGGTGCCAGGTTGGTTCTTCTACTCAGGGCTTTGGGTACTATGTTCACCTTTCCTGGCTTGTAGTCTATGGTCAGGGTGTAGTCAGCCAGTTCTAAAGCCCATCTTGCTTGTTGTTGGTTGAGCTGTTGTGGTTTGAAGAAATAGACCAAGTTCTTGTGGTCTGTCAGGACCTTTACTGGGAATTCAGCGCCACAGAGGTACTGGCGCCAATGTTTCAGGGTCTTCATAATGGCTAGCATCTCTTTGTTGTAAATTAGATATTTCCCTTCTGTGGGCAGCATCTTCTTTGAGTAATATGCTACAGGATGTAGCATATCATCCCCTCCTTCCTGAAGAAGGAACCTGTCCACCGCAAAATCAGATGTGTCAGTTTCAAGCACAAATGGCTTGGAGGGGTTAGGAATGGCCAGAACAGGGGCAGAGGTGAAGGCAAGTTTCAGGGTTTCAAAGGAAGTGGTGCATTCTGGAGTCCAGTAAAAGGCAACCTTGTCAGAGCACAGGCGGGTCAGGGGCAGAGTGATGTGAGAAAATTTTTAGATGAAATCCCTGCAATAATTTGCCAGGCCCAAAAAACTTCTCACGTCTTTTCTGCATTTGGGGGTTGGCCAAGAGGTCACGGCGTCCACTTTATCCTGGGCCATTGCAAGCCCTCCAGTTTTCACTATGTAGCCCAGGAATTCCACTTCTGGTTAGAAGAAATCACACTTCTTGAGTTTTGTGTGTAAGTTGGCTTGGGAGAGTTTGTTCAGGATTAGGTCTAGGTGGAGTAAGTGCTCTTTGTGGGTCTTGCTGTAAATGAGGATGTTGTTGAGGTAGGCCACACAGAAATGGTTGAGGTTTTTGCCTAATACTGTGTTTATCATGCGCTGGAAGGTGCTAGGGGCGTTGCATAGTCTGAATGGCATCACCAGGTATTTGTAGAGTCCATACCTGGTCTTGAACGCTGTTTTGTATTCATTGCCCTCTTTGATTTGAATTTGGTTGGACACATCTCTAAGGTCAATCTTGGAGTACACCTGGGCGCCTGTCAGCACATCACACAAGTTGTCAGCGCTAGGTATGGGGTAGAAATTTTTTCAGTTATCTTGTTCAATTTCTGATAATTATCACAAGGGCACATGCCATCATCTTTCTTGCCCACAAACAGCATTGGTGACAAACAAGGGCTTTTGGACACGCAGATAAAGCCTTTCTTGGTCATGTCTTTGATATATGCCTTGAGAGCCATCTGCTCCTTGTGATTGCAGCTATAGATAGGTCTATGTTTGGGTTTGGTGCCAGGTAGGAGGTCAATAGCATGATCATACTTGGTGTGTTTGGGGAGACAGGTGGCTGCCTCTTTGCTGAATACATGGGTCCATTTTCCTAGGGAAGCAGGGAGGACACCCACTCTTGGTTCAATTTGTATGGTCATGAGCCTTTGGACGGGTTCCTCAGGATTTGTGCAAAAGGGAACAGTGTTGCGGGTACCCTTATCCCCTAAGGTGACGTTCTGTTCTTGGTAGTTGAGGATGAGGCCATGCCTGTCTGACCAGGAGTCACCAAGAATGAGGGGGTGTGGTAGGCCTTTCAACAGGATGAGAGATGATGGGTATGTGTTGTTTCCTATAACTAAGGGTAGTTCTTGTTCACATTTGTATCCCGTATCCTTGTTGCTGTTTCCCAAGATGATCTGTATAAAATTTTCAGAGGCAGAAAGGCCTAGTTCCTGGGCTAAGTCAGAGTCAATGAAACTCTCATCTGCTCCAGTGTTGATTTACACCTTTAGTTTTTGGATCAAACCTCCAACATTAACGGATACTAGGATGAACTTGTAAGACTGGGAAGAAGCATTTATTTGGGCCAAAGAGACAGGAGCAGGGGTTTTCTTAGGGCAGGCTCTGGTCAAGTGCCCTGCTTCATGGCAGTGGAAGCAAAGTTCTTCTCTGTAGTGTCTTTGGAGTTCCTCAGGGGTCATCCCCCCTCTATTGGGTGTGGCGGCCTGGTTTTGGCGGGTCTGGGAGGGCCCAGCATTCTCTTGATTTATGCTGAGGCCCTTGCATAAGGGGACCAGGTCTTCCAAGCCAAGGGTGGGCAGGTGGTGCTTCAATAAGTCCTTCATGGCTGGGTTCACTCCCTTTTGGAAGATGATAGCTGACAATTTGTCCTCAAGTTGAGTGCAAGTCTTCAGTCTAAGGAAATTGTCAATGTATGCCTGAATGGGTCAAAAGCCTTGGCAGATTTCTAGCAAGGAGTTCAGGGTGTAGTATCTGGTGTGGAAATCCTCCCCAGTTGCCATTAACTCAGCCTCAAACTTGGCATAGTCCAAACAGAATTCTACATCTTCTGCTGTGGCTTTGCCAAACCAGTCTAGAGCGTCTCCAGAGAACATGGAAGCAACCCACAGTACCTTCTTGGTGTTGCTGGTGTAGGAGGGGGTGTTGGTCTGGTAATGCAAGCGGAGTACTGGAATGGCGCATTAGGCTTCCTCAAGTGTGAGTTTCCCCATCTGGGGCATCTTGACCTTGGTGAGGGATTGGTTCACAATTACATTTTGCACTTGGGAGGAGGGCTTGTTGGTATTGGTGGTGGCGGTGTTGGTTCTTTTTGGGTTGTTTGGGTTCACATTCTTCCATGTGAAAGAGATCAGGTTAATGGTCATCTTATAGGTGTAATAAGTGATTATCAATAACAAAAGCATACAAGATGCCCCAAGAAATAACAACATCTTGGTGCTCAGGGTACCAGGTTTTAAAAAGATTACCATAATGTCAGGGATCCAGTCTTGGGCGGCTGTCCTGTTGTTTTCAGGGGTAACTTGGGCCGGGTTTTTTGTGGGCAATGCCCACCACAAGAGGGGAGCTAACTTTAAAAGGTATGAGGCAGACTTCAGAGGGAAGTTGGTAAAATGGACAGGTCCAAAGGGTACACCAGGAGGACAGAAAACAGCAGGCAGAGGGGCAGGTAGACCAGGAGATCTTGAACTGAATTGGTAGCCAGCAAATAAAAAATAAGATAATAGCTGTATGAGCCAAATTAACATAACATTTATTCAAAAATGGCAATAAGTTTGGAACGCAGGGTCCTTTGGTCTATATAGCACTCCAGCTCCAAAATTAACATTTTCCATGGGGGTTCATCAGGGCATTGGGAAAGGCAGAGCCAGGGGAATTGAGTACTTGGGTCTTAAGACAGCAAAATGGCACTTGGCCCGGGAGTTCTTTCATTGGTCAAGACTCTCAATTTAGCTACCTGATTATCTTGCTCTAGTGTTGTGGTCATGGGGCCAGTTTGCGGGCCTGTGCTTCTTCCCTGGGTTGGCTCCTTTTGATTGTTGGTGTAGACTTCAACTCATGAAGCTAATAGTTGTTGCTTTGGTACCTCCATTAGGTGATGTGATTGGCATTCCACTCAGTGCAATAAGTTACTCAACTTGGTCTGTTTCACTGTATGGGCCATCATCTTTGGCGTCAGCTTGCAGGGGTTTGATCCCAGAAAAATGCGGGTGGGCAGTCCTGCAGTCCATAGGCCTGGCAGCCTGGGAGGATCCAGGTTCAGGGTTCAATTCCTGCTCTTGGGCCTGGGGTTCCAGAGGGGGAGAATTGTCAATCCTGACATGTAGTGATTTTTTTGGTATGTACCCAGCCGGCAATAGAGGTGGCACACAACCTCAACTGCCACACTATAGACTGTGAATACACCCTGATTAAAATATTCATGGCAACTATTAAAAGGGAGTATGGTGAGGTGGGAGTGAAGCAGCAGCTTCTCTGATGGGGCTTCAGAACTGTAAATTCTAGCCAGGACCATGGTGTCCTGGATCACATGGTCAACTGAGTTTTACCCGGGGGGACCTTCTTGTTATCCAGGGAGAGCTGGGTCTTGTCAAATCCAAGAAGGACCCTGTCTAGGTCCTCCACGCTGGCACCCATTCCAAAGTAGAAGAGATAACTGAGGTAAAAAACAAGATGAAGCCTTTGTCCAGCAAAGGCTTCTGTAAACTCACATAGTTTTTTATACACAGCACTAATCTTCTTCTCATGCTTGGTCTTCAAGAAGGTCAGCTTCATGACTGTCAAGACTCCCGTCTTGTCAGCACTCCAGGCCAACCCAAAGTTGGCAAGGAGGATTTTTATCTTCTTTATGGCTGTTGCATCTGAAACAGCCAATTTCAACACCTCACGCCTGAAGTTCTCCAACAGGTAAGACAGGGTGTGCTCCAAGGGGTAGCAGAAGCAAGCAGCTGCATGGGACAGGCCCATCTCTGGTATATTCTTGAATAGGAGCGTTGCCAGGATGTCCCAATTAAGCTCAATGAAGTTTAAACAGTTAACTCCATTGAGAAATATTGGGTCCAGGCGGACCAGTTGGGCATCCTTGTAGGCAGAAACTGCCCACTCAGATGTTGCCTCAACATGTGTCAGCCCAGCTAGCGCGTCCCTTGTCATTGGGAAGAACCCAAGAATTCTGTCTTCAAGCTCCCGCACAACAAGGGGGGACAAAAACAGCTGCCTGGCCACATGATCTGTGTAGTTGGCATAAATGGTGGCAGGGACAAACAGGACCAGGACCCAGCAAATTTCACTGTCATTATTTTCTAAAAAAACAGGTAAGTATTTATAAATTTTTGTTAATTTTATTTTTTATGTTACCTTTGTGTGTTTCCTCCTTTCTGGCAGCTTCAGCAGGCTTAGCCATTCTTGGCACAAGCAATTGCACTGGTAATTCTGTGTCCTTGGTTCTGGCTTGCTTGACTGGATTGAGATGTGCATAAATCTCAGGGTTGTTGACCCAGACAGACAGCGCAGAGAGGCAAAGGACTTGAATTGAAGGCCTTCCACAATGGTCTTCTGGGCATTTAAAAGGCGTTTGATTGTTGTTTCTGAGGTGTCTGGCATCTTGATCATAAGTGCCTTGGCGGACACCTTGTCAATCTTGTCTCCTGTAAGGATGGCGGCCTTCACTTTTGCCTTGACTTTGTGGTCAATGTCTTTGATTTTGGCAATTGCCAAGTTGAGATCCTATAAAATGCTTCTCCAATCCTCTCATATGATTTTTTACTAACCATTCCATATAAATTTTTATATCTTTCATCCTAATAAAATCTGTATTATTATGATATTATTACCTCTTTGTTTATCCCTGTTTGTTTTCAAATTACTCCAATATCCCATTTTTTACTCACTGTGTATATGTTTTACGCTCAACTCAATATGTGTTGTTTGCTTTGTGTTGGCATTGTTTCCCTAATTGCCATATTATTTTTTGGCACTTTGCACAGCCCCTTGTGAAAATATTAACAACAATTTGGTGGTTGCCAAAATTTGAATTAGAAAATTGTAGATTAATTGTATTTAGATAAAGATGTTACTGATCCAAATTCAAAACCTTAATGATAAACTTTAAGCCACTCAGGAGCCAAGCGTAAAAGTGATTGTTGTGACATAAAGGGTCATTCAATAATTCTTTGGTGTATGTGTGCTAATTAATATGATTGGATGGTTGTTTTGCCATTGTGCGCCATTGCTTCTGTGGCAAGTTATTGATGGACTAGTGCTCAATCAGCTGCTAGGGCAGTACTAGTCCACCAACAACTTGCCACAGCGGTAATGGCGCACAATAGCAAAAAAAACCAGCCAATCATATTAGTTAGCGCACATGCATCAAAGAAATATTGAATAACCCTTTGTGTGACAATAACCACTTTATCACTTGGTTCCTGATTGGCTTAAAGTTTAACATTAAGGTTTTGAATTTGGATCAGTAACAACTTTATCTAAACACAATTAACCTATAATTTTCTAATTCAAATTTTGGCAACCACCAAATTGTTGTTAATATTTTTACAAGGGGCTATGATTGGGTGCTAAAAATAACTGTGTTCTGGGTCTAGATACATGGCATAGTAAATATATGATTTTATAGATATAAGCTGAACATAAAGAATAAAACCAACTGCTGTAACTGTGCTGTTTTAGCAGAGTTACAAGAGGAAAAATATTTAGAAGCTAGATAATTATCTTTATTGAGAGATAGGGATTATATAGTCAATGTGAATCAAGGATAAAATGAACATGATTGCGTTGATCACATGGCTGGATGATGAAGGGGTGGCTTGATCCTGGTAATGAGTCAAGCGCCAAAACAAGGTATCCACTGTAGGGGAGCATCATCTGTTCATGTTATCAGATTTGTTAATTTGAGTTGACTTCCTAGTCTGGCTTTGAGTGGCCAGGTAATTGGATTGCAGGTCACAAACCAGCTTGTTTGAAACCTTGCTGGCGGGTTGAGCCTGCTGTTTCAACACCCCCCAACTGAAGGTTGGCCTCCTCTGGGGGTAGGTTGTCAGGGAGGTTGTCAGGAGCCCGGGTGCTGTACTGGACTAATTGTTGTTCTGTGGCAGGCAGGGCGGTTTCTTGTTGTTTTTGTCTTGCTTTGCAAGGTTGTAGGCGGTTGTGGTGTAATGTCTTGTCTTGCTTGCGTTTCCCAAGCCCTTGCACAAGGTAAGTGTTATTGTATTTTACCTTTAGGATTATTGCTGGCCCTACTTTCTTGGGTTGTAGTTTGCTTTTGTCAACATTCATGACCCAGACTTTGTCCCCAACTTCATGTCTCTGGCAGATGGGTACAAAGGTTTTTTGTAAGTGTTCCTTTTCTTTGGCTGCTTGTTTGCTGTTGGCCTCTATTACTTGAGGATCAGAGCAAGGGGGACTTGACTTGGAATTTCCAGTTTGGGTCCTGTCAATGCTTGAATGATATTAGGCTGTGTGCTGTATACCAGTTCAAATGGGCTTTTCCCGGTGGATCTGTTCACACAGGTTTGGCACACAATTAATGAAGTTGGTAGCTGCTTATACCAGTCTTCAGGTCTCCCGGCGGTGAGTTTGGCAAAGGCTTGCACAAGGCTATCATTAAGCTGCTCTACACGTCCATTGGCCTGTGGATGATATGGTGTTGTGACAGTGTGTTTGACCCCATTTTTGGCGAGGTACATGTTGGTGTTTTTGGAGGTCAATTTTTTGCCCCTATCAGTTATCAGGAGTTCTGGCTTTCCAAACTTGCTGATGATCTCTTTTCCAATAAAATGTTTTACATCATTGCCAGTATGTGCCCTTACTGCTTGGGCTACTGGCCATCTTGTAGTAAAGTCTATGGCAGTGATGATGTATTTATTATCATTGTGTTTTCCTGGCATGGAGCCAACAATGTCAAGGGCCCACACCTTGAAGGGTAGTTGTGTGGAGATGGATAGTACTGATTTTGGTGGGGTTTTGCTTTTAGCAAATTTCTTGCATACTTCACATTGATCTAAGACTTCCTGAATGTCACAATATAAGGTTGGCCACCAGGCCTTGTGCTTAAGGAACTCATATAGGTTTCAGCTCTTGGTGTGTCCAAGGTCTCTGTGATAGCATAGGATGGTATCTACTTGCTGGTGTGTGGGGATATAGGGAGTGTTAGTGCCACCAGACATTTTTCTGTGTAGGGTCCTGTATACATCAGCAAATAGGTGTTTGTTTTTGACAACTGTTTCCTTTGTTATGTTGGTTGTACCAGGGGGAATCCCTTGTCTTTTGTTTATAGTACTAAGAGAGGCCAGTTTGGGTCAAGCCCAATTTCCCCTCTTTTGGCACAGACATATAAGCGTGAGAGGGTGTCTGCTATGGCAAGTTATGGACCAGGTTTGTATTGTATTAGAATATTAATTCTCTCCAAGAGCTCCTTCCAGCGAGCTTGGTGGCAAGATAGATTTGCTTGGGGTTTGAAATATATGAGCAAATTGTGGTTGGTTAATGCTGTAAATTTTTTTCTGCCGTTCCAGATAACAGCGCCATTTGAATAGACAGTGCATAATGGCCAGCAGTTCCTTGTTGTGGATAGGGTATTGACACTTGCCATCTGTCAATTTTTGTGATTCATAAGCTATGGGTAGGAAGTCACCATCACTATTTTTGATTTGTAGTACTCCCCCAATGGATGCATCTGAGGCATCAGTTTCCATTTGTTTTCCCTGTCAAGTTGGGATATTGCAGGATAGGAGCTGTTTTGAGCTTCTCCTTGAGGCGTCTAAAACAGAGGTCATTTTGGGGGTCCACACAGCTTGGATTTGGCGCCTGTTATGGCAGATAAGGGGGCAGTTAAAACCCCACAGTCAGGTATTAAGCAGTGTACATAGGCCATCATCCCCAAGAAGGTGCAGAGTTCCAACTTATCCTTGGGTGGCGGCATCTTGCATATGGCCTGTATCTTTTGACTTTTGGGTTTGATGCTGTTCTTTGAAACTATTTGTCCCAGGAAGTGTAATTTCTTGCAAAAGAACTGGCACTTGGAGGGCTTGGCCAACGTTTGTGTTGTGCCAAGGTAGCAAAGACTGCCTCAAGGTCTTTGTGATGTTGTTCCACCAAGGGACTATAGACAATGATGTCATCTAGATACACTAGGACATGCTTGCCTATGTGGAGCGCAAATTCTTTATTATGAAGAATACAAAGGTGGACGGGGCATTTTTCATGCCAAAGTTGAGCACCACACATTTGTAGGAGCTGTATTAAGTGTGTAAGGCTGTTTTGGGGATGTCTTCCTCCTTAATGCAAATTTGGTTGTAGCCTGCTGTCAGATCAATCTTGAAGAAGACCTTAGCTCCTCCCAAGGCATCAAAGAGGTTGTCAATCAGTGGTAGTGGGTAAAAATTCTTAATGGTAACTTTGTTTAGGGCTTGGTAGTCTGTGACCAGATGTAATGTTCTGTCCTTCTTGGCCACAAAGAATATGGCAGCCCCAAAAGAAGACTTTTGGGGAAGATAAGTCCTTTCTCCAATGCCTCCTTGAGGTAGATGTGTGGGTGTTGTCTTTGTTTGGGGTCAGCCTGTAGATAGGGCGCGCTTTGGGGACAGCCCCTTTGAGTTGGATGTAGTGTTGGATGTGTTTCTCAGGGGGCAGCCTGGGTAGCGCTTCTTTGAAGATCTCTGGATGGCAGGCCACAATTTTGCAGTCCTGAGGCGTGGAGGTATCCTGGTGATCCTTGAAGTGTATGATTTTATACTGGCAGGAGTCCCAGTCAATTGTCTTCATGTTTTCCTTTTTTTCCAGGGTCTCTGTGATGCGTATAAAGATGTGGTTGTGTAGGAGTTGTTACACTGAGTCTGGGTAGATTTGGTGGTTGATGCCTTCACGCTTGATGGTCAACACTGAGGTTGCCCAGTCCACGTGGGGGTTGTTCTTCTGTAACCAGTCTAGTCCCAGTACAATGTCAAACTTAGGGAAGTCAATGACGGGACCTTGGATGGTGGAGTGGAGGTTATCAAATATAACAGAGAAGGGGGTGGTTTCCCTTGTCACAGCAATGTGGTGTTCATCAGCCAGGACCACGTTTTTAATCCACAAAGGATTAGTGGCTAGCTTGAACTTGTCCACAAAGCTGCTGTTGGCTAGGGTTCAATTGGCACCTGAGTCCAGGAGTGCTAAGCCTGTGTAACTTCAAAAGTGGAAAGGATAGGACATCAATTTATTGGGATGTCTGGCAATGGTGTACAGTACCAGGTCCTCCAAGGGCACCTGGATCATTGGGCATTGGTCCACGTCCTTGGGTTGGTACTCATCATTGGGCAAGTCAGGAGTTGCATGGGGAGAGCTTGGTTTGCTTAGTGCTCTCCTGGGCTTTCCCTTATCTTGATTGCCTTGTGTGGCAGTGACACGGAAATGGGTCTGGTTTGACTGGCCATTGTTTCCATTTCCATGCCCATTTGAACTTGTGGGTTTGTTGTTGGTGTTATTCCCATTGCCTCCAGGGGGTGGTCAAGTAGAACGCCCACCTAGATGGGAATCCTTGGGTCTTTCTTGCTTTCCATTTTGTGCCTTATGAAGGGCATTGGAGGTTTGTTCCGCTTTCTCCGCTTTGCGGTACAGGCTTTGTAGGTTGGTCACCTGATCCAGGTTCACGTGTCTCATCACATGTGACTTGAGGGCGTTGTAGTACATGAGATGTGTGGCTGGGGTGTCAAAGGCCATATCAGATGGTGCACAAAGTCAGAGTTCCTTGTAGGCGCAGGTGAGTTCTTTCACAGTGCCTGTCTGGGTAAGATTCTTAACTTGGCATATGATCATGAGTGCTGTATCCTTAAGCACAAATCTTGCCAAGAATTCTTGCTTTAAGGTATACCAGTTCTTGTTGGTGTGTTCCTTGTGCCACTTGTCACACCAGATGCCAGTGTCATGGGTCAGGCAGATGGAGATTTCCGCAATCCAAAACTGCTGTGGACATTGCATCTGGGCCA
The DNA here is from genome assembly GCA_014839935.2 of Entomophthora muscae. Taxonomy (NCBI): domain Eukaryota; kingdom Fungi; phylum Entomophthoromycota; class Entomophthoromycetes; order Entomophthorales; family Entomophthoraceae; genus Entomophthora; species Entomophthora muscae. The sequence continues at coordinate 166,442 of QTSX02000009.1, read as the reverse complement.
GCTTACTCTGGGAGGACTGGATCTATGCAGCAGTGTTGTTGTTGGCCCCGGCAAAGGGTTCCAAGGCAGTGCTTTGCAGTCTTTGAGCTACGTAGGTGGGCATGGCATTTTTGTTGGTTGGCCACAGAATGGAGGAGGGAGCCTGAAAGAGTCCTCTTGCAGACATGACGTTGAAGGCGGGTAGTGGATCACCATGTTCTGGTACAGGACAAAGCCATCTGGAATCTTGGCACCAGGAGTGTACGGGGTCCAGTCAGGCGGGAGGCCAGACAAAATCTGTCAAGTATTTGTTGGCTGCGGCGCGTGCAGGCAACAGGAGGAATTTTTCAAGATAAGGTAGGATGGAGAGCCTACCTGTGCTACCAATGTTGTAACTTTGCTGTTTTAGCAGAGTTATAAGGGGAAAATATTTAGAAGCTAGATAATAATCTTTATTGAGAGATAGGATTTATATAGTCAATGTGAATCAAGGATAACAGAAACATGATTGTGTTGATCACACGGCTGGATGATGAAGGGGGGTGGCTTGATCCTGGTAATGAGTCAAGCACCAAAACAAGGTATCCACTGTAGGGGATCATCATCTGTTCATGTTGTTTAATTTCATAATTTGAGTTGAATCCATAGTCTGGAATTGAGTGGCTGGGTAATTGGATTGCGGGTCACAAACCCGCTTGTTTGGAGCCTTGCTGGTGGGTTGATCCTACTGTTTTGACACAACTATAAACAAAGAGACATGAACAATGGAAATTAAAAATAAAGATAATATAAATAGAAATTTTTTGGCAACAGGGGGTTTATTGGGGCAGGGAAGAGTGATGCCTAGTAGGTAGAATAGTGCAGGAAGAAAGACGTAGAGGCAGTGCTGGCCTGAGGGGTCTGGGATTAGGTGGGTGGGGCTGGAGGGTGGGGGGTAGGGGTAGGAGGATTTTGCGTGATGGCTGCCATATACCGCTTGTCATATTCCTTGTCTGTCATTGCCTTGATTAGCTGGTGGGTGGCTATTGCACAGGGTGAGAGGCGCTTATCCTTGTGTGATTGGTTGCCCATGTTCACATGAAAAACCATTTGCACAAATAAGTCAGCCACCATTTGGTGACCAAAGAGAGAATTGTGGTCAAGGACCCCAAGATAGAGGTTCTTGAAAGCCTGAAGGTGGCACTCCTGTAATGTGTTTCCAATGTTGAAGAAGACAACATCAGCCAGATGAATGTCTGCATAGCCAGTGGGGTACACAGAGGCCTGGTGCCCGCGTTTCTGGATGGCCTCAAAGGCGGTGGAGCTACCCTCCATCTGGTGGCTCAAGAAAACCTGGTAGTTGGAATTCAAGCCATCCCAGGAGTTGAGTAATCCACCAAAAATGTGGTTGTACTCTTAGCCATTGGTAAAATCTGGGTTTTTCTGATAGTAGATAAAACCCTTGGCTGAAACAGCCATAATGCACCAATAAACATCCCCTTCTTGACCTTCCTCCTTCTATTCTTGGCGGCAACTTTTCTTTGCTCACTGAAATTGTCAAACACAATTGATAACTTGTAGTACAAGACAAACATGATTTCATCTTTTAGAATAGCCAGGCATTGGACCAGGGTGGATTCAATGACATAATCATACAGGGAATCCTCACTGCCATCTCATTGGTTGCCAGCAACATTGGTCAACACACAGACTGATGCCACTTTGCCATACATCCAGAGCTGCACCACACGCTCAGACACCCAAATGCCCATGTGTGCAAGTTGCTTCCAGACCTGGTTCAAGGGAAGCTTGGGGTCCTGCTGTAAGAGATCAAGCATGATTGTGTAAGCCTCACTGATTTGGGACTTGGGGGCCTTCTTGGGCTTCTTGGGCTTCTTGGTTGTCCTGATCAAATTCCCCTTATTCATCAGGTTGTTGAATTCCCAAATTATGGTAGCCCAGGTGAATTTTAATTGGCTGGCTATCTGATCCCAGGACATACCCTGTAGGTTCAGTGCCACAATTTCCTGAAGAATTTGGGCAGTGATGATTTGATGCTTTGGGCGCTGGGCCGCAGGAGCTGAAGCCTGATTGGCTGTAGGGGGGCAGGTTGACTGGTGGCAGGAAGTTGTTCCAAATCAAGCTTATCATCTTGATTACTTGGTTGATAGGCAGCTTGTGCTGGGGTAGGTACAGCAGCAGGGGCAGAGCAAGACACTAAGTGACTACTGAACAAGTCAAAGCCATATGGGTCAGGAGTCAGGTACAGGTCAGTTTCCTTGTTACACGCCTCAAATGTAAAGCCACTCTCCCCTTTAGCCCTGAATAGAAAAATCTTGCTGTGCTGCACAAAAAAATCTGCTCAGAAGCCAACCAAGCCCTTTAATTCTCTTGAGGATTCAGTCCACACAATTGATGAGAGATTTGTGTTGGCATACCCTTCCTAAGTGATAAATACTGGTGCTTTGGGCTGTCCCCACGTGGGAGGAATCTATGATTAATTTGGATTATTTTTGGGCTTGAGCCCATCCACATTTAAAATTAATCAAATCCAAATATTTAGGTCATGCTATTGTTGAATCTTCAAATTCTAATCCAACTGGATTGGATGCTGCCCTGAAACACTCCTTTGATGCCTGCCAATCAGATTTGAAGTCAGAAATGGTTGAAAACACTCCCAACCCATGGGATTCTTCCTGTAAAATTTCTCTTGGAACCAATCAGATCTGACATTTAGGTCAGGTGACTTTAAAATTCAAAATGTCTTTCCTTAAAGAAAGACAGGGGAATTTTGGCCCCCTGCTTGATCATTTTACAAAATAAAGTTTTGAACTTTCTCTTTTGAATTTTTGAATTTTCTAGATCCTCTCTCTGGACCCTCAATTCTCTAAGATTCTTAGTAAAAGTTTAACTTTCCTTACCTTTCCCCTTTGCTCCTGGGCCCCTTCACGTCTTCTTGGAGCCTCCTATATGTTGTCAGTGTCTATGTTAAAGCTTTTTGCTTTGCTTTGAAAATTAGCCACTCAAACTTAAATATTAGTGATTCATTTTATATAATCACCTATTTAAAGTTTGGTTTTTTTTCTCTTTTGCTTTTGAATCATTTTCAACTTCATATACGCTTTGAAAGCCTTGAACTCCGCCTTTAAAGTCTCTTTCTTTGTGGTTGCTGTTCTTTGAGTTCAGCTTACCTTTTGGAGTCTTCTTGCTTGTCTCTGATGCCTTTCTGGTTGCTTTTCTTCAACTTTGACAAAGCAAAAAGTCTAGAAGAAAAATTCTTTCTTGCTGGTCTCTGCATTTGATTCAAGCAAAATGTTGGTGCCTTTTGCCAAATTTGTTGTGTTCACCCTGGCACCAGCCTTGGTGATGATATGGTGCACCACCCTGGCCTTTGGGGGTGCATCTTGCATTCCTTCCACCATGTTGGTGCTAACCCTGACTAATTCCTAGATGTCTTTGGTAACCTCCCTGGGCAAGCTCAAGATGTCCTCATCACTAGTGAGAATGTTGTAAGAAGCCTCACCTGTGATGACCTTGAGTTTGTGACTCCTGATCTATCTCCCTCAGCATCACCAGGCCTGCCTTCTCCATTACCCCTCTCCTCTGAGGCCCAAGTTGTACTGGTCCCAGGAGGAGACAAGGTTGTTCCAGAGTCTATCCCCAAGTGCGCCCCCTGGTTGCTCAGCAGGATGATTCTGATGGGTTTGCACTCTTACTTTCCCCTGACTATCTGCTGTGTCCTCCTTGTGGACACCACTTTGAGCGGCCATCCCAGTTCTGCACTGGATGGTGTCCTGGTGGATTCTTCCCCTGGGATAGGAGCCAAACTTAGTTAGTTTAGCCCCCCTCTCTCACATCAAAGTCTTGGGTGTAAATGGGTGCCTCCACATTCTGAGCCTTGCCTCTGTTGATTCTGGCTTAGCTGCTGCTGGCTTGGTTGCTGGTGCTGTCAAAAATTTTGCTAGTAAAAACAATTGTAAAAAAACCTAGGATAAAATCACTAAAAATAGAAATTTAAAATTTTATGATATGATTTTTATTATTATCACCATTCCATATTTGGAAGGTTCTCAAAACCTTTTCATACAAATCTGGAGCCATGAAAATGGATAAAATGCCTCTGGTCCTAAATTGGATAGCTGTTGATTGGCTGTTAAATTGATAGTTTTCTATTTTAGGCTGCTCATACTACACATCTTGTGTGAGTTCATTTTGTTTTGTGCTTATGTAATCTTGCTTCTAGATTGCTCAAGTTTTGTTTCACTTTAGTCCTTCTGTTGGTGCCTCATATTAATCCTGATTGGATTATAATATACTCCAGAATAGCATCCACTCATTTCACTTGTTGCATCAGTTCATTTTGTTTGTGGTTTAAACAACACTGCCTGATATTGACATAATTTTGTATAATGGGCCAGTGAAATTTTGTTTTTGGTTTGACAGTTCATTTATTAACCAGAAATATTTAAATTATTTGAATCCTGAATCTTGCGCAACTTGGATTTTGTTCAAATCTGAAATCATTTCAATTTAAATCTGATGTATGTTCAGTTGTTGCCATAGCTTTTAAAACAACTGTAGATATTTGAAATTTTGTTTGAATTACATAAAAAAACTGGTTTTTATAGTACTACCTTCAACACATGAATATTTTTCATTGTCAATAATAAATTAAGGACCATAAATGCAAACTTTGCATTAGAATATTGCAATTAGACGTCAACTCTTGATATTTTGATATTATGTACATAACTCAATGCATTTTGTTTAATAAAATTCATTGTAAATGAGGCCTTTTTCATTGTAATTTATTTAAATGGACTTTGTTTATATTAGAGAGCCATTAACACTTAGTACAAATATTGGGTGCAATATCTCAATTCAAATGACACTATCTCAAAAATGCCATCTAGAAAGACACCATCTTAAAAACGCCATCTTGGATTTATGTCTAAACTGCGCCAGATAACTTAAAACATTAATAAAAGCCCAAAAACAATTTCAAAAACTATAAAAAAATATTTGACTAGACTCAAAATCATCCAGGGATTTCAAATCTGCAATAAAATATGGGATTGGCTAATATCAACTATAGTGCATAAAGCTCCAAAGTCAACATATCCTAAAACGTGCTATTTTTGTATTAAATTTTAACACTATATTAAACATGTATATACATATTAAAGGTTAAAATCAAATATTTGAAAGAAAGAAGTTTAATGTTAAAAAAAGTGGATTATAAATTAAAACCAAGGGCCGTGGCAATGTCTTTGAGATGGGTAAGGCGGCCCTCTCTAGTGTAATAGGCCAAAGCTGCTTTTGTAACACTTGCAAACTTGACCTGCTGGCCAGCATGCTTGGCTATAAAAGCTTTGCCTTTGATAGCCTGGGAATATAGCTGATCCCCGTGTGCATGCTAAACCTTCAGCTTGTTGATAATCATATTAAACATAGGCTTTTTTGCCTTAACCAGGCGGGAAAATTGATTATACCAACCTTCAAGTGAGGAGGTGGTCTTAGTTACGCCAGCTTTGACCTGCTTATAGCAGTTCCAGTTAATTGAGTTGCTGCCCTTGTGGATGTGGCAATGTCCCTGAAATACACCTACCCACTGGTGCTCAAAATACTTTATGAAAGGAGCAAAGGCTTCTTGGTTCCCAAGAATGTAATTGTTGTTGAGAAGATTGTCAGTAAAAAGATTAACCTCTTCCTTTCTGACCATGACCAGAGCAGCAAAACAATTGAATATCTTTTTGGCCTCCTTTGTACCATATTTGTATACCAGCTTATTGAGGGCTGGGTTTTTCATCAGGTTCTTGCGCAGAGCCTGGCGGTAGTGAAAGAAGCAGCCTTGGGGGCTGCTCTTAAATACCTCAATAAAAGCATTGGCCTGTGCAGCATCAAAGTTAACCATTAACGTGGTATGGTAAAGAAGGGACTCTGGCGCCTTTCTGGTTATGGCCTGTTGCTCTTGGGTAGCCTCTGGGCTGACCTTCTTCTTCTTGTGGCCCCTTTTCTCAGTTGGCTCTTCTTCAAGTGTAGGCAAGATGGCATCCAGTTTTTGCTTGAGTATATTTAAGGCGTGAATGTAAGTCTCTTCCCTTTTATTGGGGAGAAAGAAGAAGACAAAGGGGATGGTATGTTCATTGACCTGACCATGGATGGCCCAAAGCTGATAAAATAGCTTTGGAAAAGAGGCAAAAGTCCCATTGGCAAACCAGGTATCACACTTTAAAAGGCGTACAAGATCCTCTTGTGTTGAAAAGCACAAAATACAGTTTGGTGAACCTTGCCTGTTGTTGTGTAGCAGAAAGGGCTTTCCAAGCATGGTAGTCTTCTGGACTTCTGAAAGTACAAGCTCATTGATACTTCTAGCGCTGACGCCAATATTGGCATCATTTGACTGTTGATCAGTCACATACTGTTGGAGTCTGGTCTTTTCCTCAACCTCCTCTCTCTGATCCTTATTCAGGTAGAGGAGAGCATGAGTTACTAGCTCAGTTGAAGTCAAGTTCTTGTTGAAATGAATGGCTTGGAAAAGGTACCAGCACATAAGATAGTAGAGAATCATATCAAAGCCCAAACAGTCATGCTCAATGGTGAGCTCCTTGACTTGGGTAAACCTAATTGTAGTTAATTGCGTGGGGAAGCCTGTACTATCACATTTGTAGTGATGGTTTGCCATATTTTTTTCTCTGGTCATTGCATATGAAAAGGAGCCGTCCTTGACAAAGCCAGCACCCCCTTCTTGATCATAATTGGAAAAAAGTCAGGGAAAACAGCTGAAACTATAAATTGCCCATTGACGTTGCAGATATTGGCAACTGTATGTAGGTCCCACTCTAGGATAGGCTCCTCCTCTGAGGCTGCAAAACCATGGTCACCAGAGTTGTTTTTGGAGACTCTTTCATTCTCATCTTGATCATTGGAGTGGACATACTCCTCCTGGAGATCAGAGGGGGAGTAGACAAAGGGAGAGTGGGGAGGGGGTGGGGCTATCAGCCTTGGGCTTGGGGGAAGATGTGGGGGTCTTGGCAGGTGTTTTTTTCTTTAGGAGTCTGCTTGGATAGGGTAGCCTTGGTTTTTCTTGCCTGAGCAAGAGCAGCCGTGCTCTTGGGAGCCTTGGGGGTAGTGTTGGAGGTAGGCTTGGGAGGCATCTAAGAGTGAATTCACATCAGAAAAGTTTGATTTTGGGGATGATTTTTAAAGTAAAAATGAGAATGTGTTAAATATAAAAGTAGTCAATATTTTTACATGGAATTGTAGAGAAACTTTTGAATTATATGCCATCAAAATTATTATGTTTTGTATTATGTAAAAATTAAAAATTTATTAGTAGCGCAAGTATGCAAAACTGTGAGTTTTGACTGAAAACTTGTAAGTGAAATAGTGTTTTCAAGATGACGTAATTAAGATGCTGTAGCTCAAAAATATAGTGTTTTTGACCATTTTTTATATTAAGTTAACAAATTTCTGGTGGAGCTACCTCAACTGGGCCAAAGAGTAAAACTTGAATATTTTTAAAACTATCTTATACAACTGGGGTTAAAAAGTACCCAGTTGTTTAGAGGAGATCAAAAAATACATCTATGCAAAGTTTCAGACAGTTTCTTACATTTTTATAATTGAGATTTGGCGCTGAAATGTACTTTGGTAAAAGTGAAAACAGTCAATTTATGATGGTGTGCTCTTTATAGTGTAGCCTTGCATCATATGTAATTACCCCTTATTTCCCCTATCCATTTTGCGTATCAAATCTATTGGGTGATATGAAACCCAGTGGAATTTGTAATGGGTACATTTTGCACAATAGAAATACCCTCATTACTAAATAAAATCACTAGTAACAAAATGTATTTTTGAAACCCAAATTGTAAAGTTCATACTATGATAAGTAATAAGGCTAGCATATTAAATGTGGATTTTTGAATGGCTGTATTATAGTGAGTAGTAGTATATAAGCAATGCTAATTTAGGTTGATTTATTATATGGAGTCTTAAATTAATACCATACTTTATTCCCAATTAAAAAGGGATAAGCTTGGATTTATCACATAAAAGTATGATTTTATAGACAAACAAAATCAAAGAACACGCAGCCGCACCATTTTGATTAAAGCTTAGGCGCCGCAGCGCCAACTATTAAAAATCCCAGGCGCTGCTTTGCAAATATTTTTGTTGCTGCAGCTCTGTTTTTCAGTGGGTTGGATTTTTTCTTTACAATCATAAATCTACTGCCAATCCAAAATATCTTTTTTCAATTATCCTATTGAGACTAGTGCTTATAAATATGATTAATAATTAGATTAACATTTTGGGGATTCAAAAATAGTGCCGCAGCGGCGCTTGATGTAAAAGTAAAGCGGCGCTATGGCATCTAAAATATTTGCAAGGCAGCGCCGCAGCGCCTGGAGCTTTTTTTGGGTGGCATGGTGGCGCTTTATGTATGATAGAGACGGCGCTGCGGCACATGTCATTGGGTATTCTGCAGTAATGATCCAAAATCTACTGCCAATTGAATATATATAGATTTTATATTATAAATTTATGACAATGAGGTGCAGTAATTCTATTCCATGAGCTCCATCATGATTGGCATCATTGATTTTATACTGCTAATTTATGGAGTTGGCTGCTGTAATCCTAATCTGTGAGCTCCGTCATAATTGGCATCATTTCTTGGTCAAAATTTCCAACATATCCCCCCACTTGACCAAACACTGCTTTCTTTCTTTCCAAGATGAACTCAACCAGCACCAACAACAACAGCAACACCAACATGCACCAAGCCTACAACAAAATGATGGCTTCAATGGACAAAGCAGAGTGGCACACTTTTCAAAAATGCTGCACTCAGTTTGTATTGCTTTCTTGAATTAACTTTGGGCCAGTGACTCCCAGTTTTGCAAACAGGACTTCACAACCACTGTGGCGGCTTCTGAGTGTAGTACTGTGCCAAACTCTAGTACTGGGGATTTCCCTGATGAGGACTCCATATTTGAGGAGCCTTTCCTGTCAGCAGTGCACCCCCCAGTGGCAATCCTTCTGGTGTTCAGCACCCCTTTTCTCAATGCCTTCCTTCCACTAGCGCCTCCCCCTACCCCATCTGCAATGCTCCACACCTGCTGCAACTCCAACAATGTGGTGGTAGACTACCCTGATCTTCTTAGCAAGTTTGGGATCTGCCACCCCAAGGAGACAATGTACAGCTTTGTACAGGCTCTGCATTCTGACAAAGATGCAATGACCCCAATTTGGGCAGAGGAGTTATACCACAGCCAGTACAATGCCTCCTGTTTGGCTGCTGAGGTGTGTCTAGGGCTGCAGTCAGCTACCCTGACCCCCATTGAGATTTCCACGCAACATGCTCATACCATTGCTGTCCAAAATGAGTATATTGACGAGGTGGCTTGGGTTTGGGCTCTTGAGCTTGCAGCAGATCCCAGCTTCCACCAGACCTTGGACTTGCCTGTCCAAGCCAGCACCAACTGTCACTTCTCCACCACATTTAAGGTGTATCTCTAAGACATTACCACTGGCAATGCTTCCCTTTACCTTTCTTTGGCTTCTGCAACTTGCCACTTTATGTGGTATCCTCCCAAAAGTTGCCAGCCTGGTCAACCTGGGTATGCTGGTTGTTGTTTGGAGCATTACTGCTCCCTGGCTTACCAACTCCGTGCCCCCTACCCCTATCATATTCTTACATGGAAGATGTGTTGATGGACTGCTTCATCATAGGTGCTGTGTTCTCCGCTTGTGATGGCTGGGGTCAGTTGGTGCCAGTCAGTCAAATCCGCCTTCCCCTTTGCAACTGGCCACCAATGTCTTGCAACTCCCAGTTGACCTGGGCCCAAATGCTGGTGATCCTGGCTCACGTGCGCCAGCGCCTGGACAACAACTGCTACATGATGCCCACCCATGAGCGCCCAGTGATTACTATCCAGCGCACTGCCAAGCATCCCCGCCCTGCCAACTGTCAGTCCTCTTCTCCTGCCATGTCTTCTGCTCAGCAGTGTGGAGGCGCCCGCAACACAAGGGACTAATCCCACACAGCCTGCCTTTCATTGCAATAAACTTGCTTTGCTTATCCTCTTTTTTATTGTTTCTATTATTTTTTAGTTCTTATTTTTTATTATATTAAGCTTTTAAATGTTGTAGTTATCTTCTAAATTTAGTGCTTATGGAAATAAAATGATTAGTGGAGTTTTTATGTTGGGAATTGAAATCTTGTGCCGCCATGGCACTAAATTTAAAAGTAAGACGCCACCGCGGCATAAAAGATGTTTGCAAGGTGGCGCCCAAGACTATCCCAAGTTGACGCTGTAGCACTTTTGATTTGTTAAAGGCGGCGCGGTGGCGCTTAAAGCTAGGTAGTTTTGCAGTTGAATTTAAAAAAGTTTTGGTAACCTTATTTTGATTCAAGATAGCGTTTTTGTGGTGTAGTTTTTTGTGATGGCGTATTTTAGGGTATTTATTAAGTGTTTTTATAATTAAAAAATCTTATTTGGATAACACTCTTTTTATTTTGATTTGAGATGGTGTTTCTGTGATGCAGTTTTTTGAGATGCTGTATTAGAAACCAATATGTAAAAATAACTATTTAATCATTTGTATTAAGTTTTTTAATTTTGCTGATGTAAATCCCGACGCCATCTCTATATTTTTTTGAGATGGCGTCTTTTGATCTGGTGTTTTCAAATTGACATATTGCACCCAAATATTGATACATAGTTCAATTTACAGCCTTTATATTTACCTATTGTTAATAATTCTATTTCTTTTTAGCTGGATTTTTTAATATAATAATATAATGTGTTAATAAATTACTGTTTATTGCCATTAATTGGCTGATTTTCTTTGCTGTGGTGATTGTGCATTATCTGATATTTACGCACTAGTATCCAATTGGTTGTTTTCACATCCAATCACACAGGCAATAGGAAATCAAGCTGCCACCCTGAGACTGGATGTGGTTAGGGTGGCAGCTTAATTTCCTATTGCTTGTGCAATTGGATGTGAAACCAACCAATTGAATACTAGTGCATAAAAATATCAGAAAAAGCACAATTGCCACAGCAAATAAAATCAGCCAATTAATGGTAATAAACATTAATTTATTAACCCATTATATTATTATTACCTTGCAAAATCTGACTCAAAGGTTTACAGGATTATTATCAATAGGTAAATATACAGGCTGTAAAATGCACTATGTATCAATATTTGTACTAAGTGTTAATGGATCTCTTATACAGTAGTTTTAAAAGCTATGGTAACAAGCAAAAATTCTTCAGATTTAAATGAAATTATTTCAGATTTAAACAAAATAACTCTCAGGTTAAAATATATACTCTGTCAACAGGGTTTATTGGTGTTAATGGGCAAAATGGGTCAACACAGCAACAAAAGGCTCACTTGCAAAGCAAAACCATTCAAAATATAATCCAAAATACATTGATTCACAAACAAAATGATGTGAGTTGACGTTTGGTGTACATATGTTTACTATGTGAATTAGTGACAAAATACACCCAAGCAAGGTGTGTCAAAACTCAATCCAAAAACAAAACACAATAGCAACTCATAATGTAAACAAAATCACTCACGCAATGTGTGCAATGGATTGTAATCATGAATGATACCAAGGTATCTAAAATAAGACACAAGATCTGAAACATAAAATTTAAAAACATTGTGTTGGGTGTTTGAATTTGGCAGTAAAATCTAGGAAAATGGGTGGATTTTTTTGAGTATTCTAAAATGGGGTTTGAAACCAAAAACAACTAATTAAGAAATAAAAAAATCTATAATTGGGATACTGGGTGGGAAAAAATATTAATTGAATATCCATAAACAGATAAAAGCAAAAATTAAAAATAGGGAGTAACTTAATTAAGTTTTATTTAATATTTTATTAAATTTTTAAAATGAAAGGAACACAACAACAGAGAACTAATGCACCCATTGTGTGCTGCAGTTGCAGTTGCCCCGCGGGTCAAAGAATAGACTTAGTACAACACAAGTGCCTACTCAGGAGGGAGGCGGGAGAGGAGAGTTCCATAGTGACGCTGCGCTGGCACAGCCGGTTCAAGGAGCACAAGTTTCTAGAGTGCAGAGCATAAACCCTTGGGTCCCAAAGCTGACCTGGAAGCCAACCAAGGTCACTACTACCAAAATGGTTAGAAACAAGGAGGTAGAACTTACTTTGTATGTGTTTGACGTTGTGTACTGGAAAGAGTTGGTCCCGTCAGCCATGCTGGAGAAGGTTAAGCCTGTACTTGATACTAGCTATGAGCCCTATGTCAGTGATGGCAATCAGGAGGATGACAAGGAGCCCCAGTTCTACCAAACCAATGAGGGACAGCTAGTGCTCAAAAGGGTTTCAGCCTTCTACAACAAGGTGCCCATGCCTTGCAAGCCTGTCATCAATCAGGATCCTGGCTTGTCTGAACCCACAAAGCCCGCCCAGAAGCGCATCCCTGACATCAAACACATCATCCTGCTTAAGCTAATGCGGGAATCAGGTGACTACAAGGCGGCCATGGCCATTGTTGGAGTGGATGCCAAGTACACCAGCAAGACCTTCCATAAATTCATTAATACTGACCATGTCCTTGCCGCAGAGAAATCCCTGCATGTGTCAACCATGCTCACCAAGGAGCACAAATGGGCAATCCGCCAGTGAATAACCTGAGATTACCATCTTAAACTGGCAAATATATACAGGCCATGGTCAAGTCCGCTTTTGGGATTGAGGCCTCAATTTCCTTCTATTATCATTTGGTCAAGGGAATGTGATTTTCCTGGAAAAATCTTGGGGTATCCCCAATCAATTGGAACAGCCCAGCCAATATCAAGACCCGTAAAAATTACGCAGAGGCGTACACTGCCCTCAAAGCCAAGGGGACAGTCAAATTTTATTATATTGATGAATCAGCATTTGCCTTGTTGATGCGCAATGAGTATGGGTATGTCCTGAGAGGCTCCAATGACGGGGTGGCTTGGCGTGCTGCAGTCTGTGCCACAGCCTATTCAATGGTGGCTCTCCTTGGTCCAAAGGGGGTTGAGCTCTACCAAATGATACTAGGCTCCCACAATAGCCAGACCTTCCTATTGTTTCTCCAATTGGTCCAGGAGCACCTGAAGCGCACAAGCCCAGGCTTCACCAACGTAATTGTGTTGGACAACATTGGTCTCCACAAGGTGGCTGACATTCTTGAGGAATTCCCAATGATTGACACAAGCATTGCAGTGGGCCCCCAGCAATTGGCCACAGCAAATATGCACCTTCTCTTCCTCCCCGCCTATTTGCCCTTCCTAAATCCCATTGAGAAAGTCTTTGGGTGGCTCAAGCAAGTTGTCAAGCAAGGAACCCCAACTGGGACTGAGGACCTGTTTGATTTGCTGCAGGCCAGGATCCATACCCTCCCAGCTGAGACTGTGGTCAAATTCTATGGCCACGCTGATTTTTTTATCCCCGCGTGCCTAGCCAAACAGCCAATCAATTAAAGGCTTAGTGTGTCCAACTCTTTTTATATTCTCTAATTGGCAGGACACACCATTTCAAAAACAGCATCTCAAAAAGCGCCATCTCAAATTTAATTCAAGATGGCGTTTTTTGCGTTAGTGATTTTGAATCACAAAAAAAATAAAATAAACAATAAAATAGTTAAAATTTACATATACTTTTATAATATGGCATCTTGAATTTAGGCTATCTCAATTCTGTCACTTCAAGTTAGATTAATTAAATCTTATTTTGCTAACTTTATTTACATATGAAAACACTTAGTGTGGGGCGTGTTTACGCCATCTTGACTTTACATCATTTCAAATTACGCCATCTATCTTAAACTAAAATAAGCTTATACCTGAACTAAAATAAAGCCTGTGGTATAGTGCCAGAAGAAGTTCCTATAGTATTAATCTAAGACACTTATAATAAGAACAACCTAAATAGACGCCACTATGATAGTCCTTCTAGTGATTATCATTGCTGGGTAAAAAAAACCAGTTTTGTTATATGCAATTTATAACTTTATTATACATGGATACGTTGATAAGGGTTTCATCAATAAAATATTTTAATAGTGATTTTATTTAGTAATGAGGGTATTTCTATTGTGCAAAATGTACCCATTACAAATTCCACTGGGCTTCATATCACCCAATAGATTTGATACACACAATGGATAGGGGAAATAAGGGGTAATTACATATGACGCCAGGCTACGCTATATCAATTCCCCCACTGCAATTCTTGCTTTTCACTTTTCAAAGTATAGTTTCACGTCAAAACCAACATTAATAAAGAATGTAAGAAATTAACTGAAACTTTGCATATATATATATTTTATCTTCTCTAAAACGCTGGGTACTTTTTAACCCCAGTTGTATAAGCTAGTTTTTGAGAAATTCAAGTTTTACTCTTTGGCCCGGTTGAGGTAGCTCCACCGTAAATTTGTTAATCTAATATAAAAAATGGTCAAAAACACTATGTTTTTGAGCTACGGCCCCTCACTTACGTCACTTCAAAAACGCCATCTTGAGAGCAAGTTTTCAGTCAAAACTCAAAGTTTTGCCTGCTTGCGTTACTAATAAAAAAATTATTTTTTCAAAAAAAATATTGAAATTTTGATAGTATATATTATTTGATTTCCTCTACAATTCTATTTAAAAAAATTGATACTTTTATATTAAAACATTCTTTTTTCTCTTTTAAAACAACCCCCAAATTGCTCATATTTTTAAACTAATTCACTTTTAGATGCCTCCCAAATCCATCAACAAAGCTGCGTCCAAGGCCCCAAAGTCCAAGACCACTCCTCCAAAGGCTAAAACTACCCCTAAAAAGCAGCCTGCTAAGGGTAAATCTCCTCCCAAGACCCCTACGCCCTCACCAGAGCCTGAGGAAACAAGCCCAACCCCTCCCCATTCTCCTTTTGTTTACTCCCTGTCAGACCCTCAAGAGAAGTTATTCAACTTCAATCGCCATTCTGACCCCACTTCAGAACCTGAGGATGAAGAAGAGCAGGAGCAGGAGCCTGATCCTGGTGCTCCTGCAAATGAGCCAATTGAGCTATGGGATCTTAACTCAATCCACAATGTATGCAACAGAAATGGCACATTTGCTGTGCCCGCCACATACCCTGTCAGCTATCCAATTATGACAAAGAAAGGGGGTGCTGGCTTTGTCCACAAGGGCTACAGCTTCATCTGCAACAACAAGAAGAAGCCCATCTGTCAGCATCACTTCAAATGTGATAACGTTGGCTGTCCAGCTAGACTTACCACCTATGGGTTCACTTGTTTTAAAGCCCTGACTATTGGGCATGATTGTGCCAAGCCCATTGATCCACTGTATCAACTGATCTGCTGGTTTCTTTGCCAGGTCATACCAACCACCAAATATCAAACTGCAACTGAGGTTGTAAACAATGCACTCATTAATATAAATGATACCCAACTGACAACTGTTGGTGGCGCCTCAAAACTTCAGAGATATCTCACTGACCAGAGATATGCTCTGAGCACTGAAGGTGTCAGTGCTACATCAATTGGCCAGTTGATTTTAACTGAAGAGCAAAAGCTTTCACAGCATGAAGAGAGATTCCTCCTTCACAATTATGGGCAACATGACCCAGAGCAGATCATCTGCTTTGCTACCTCCCAGGATCTTTGCAACCTTTTAAAATGCAAGACCTGGCTTGCAGATGGAACATTCTCAACCTGCCAAAAGCTCTTTAACCAGCTTTGGAATATCCATGGGCAGGTTGGCAATCTTGTTCTTCCCCTGGTCTTCTTTTTCCTCCCAAATAAGAAGCAGGAAACTTATGTCTGGGCTCTAACAATATTAAAGGCCAAGTTGGATGAGATCCTCCCAACTATTGTTGAGGAGCCAAAGGAGACTAGAGGGCGCAAGAAAAAGGACCAGTCAGAGGAAGCCACCCCAATCAAGAAAAATCCCAAAAGCCTTCCATACCATGAATACCTGGTAGTAGATTTTGAGCAGGCTCAGGCCAATGCTTTTATTAGAGTCTTCAAGAGCTCCCCTCAGGGATGCTACTTTCACTTTTGGCAGGCACTCTGCCACTGCCTTCAAAAGTGCTCTGCACTTCATGAGCTGGTCTACACTGAAGGCACAAAGGAAGCAAAGAACGTGTTCAACTGCTTTGCTGCCCTTGCCCTTGTGCAGAAGGAGGAGACAAATGTCTTCTACGACGCCCTCCTCTGCCATCCCTACATTATTGCCAACCAGGCAGCCTTTGCTCCGTTCATAGAGTATTTTGAAACTCAATGGGTTGGAGTGTTTCAAGGAGCACGCCGCATCAGAAAGGGTGGTGACTCAATCCAGTGGAACTGCTTTAAGCAGGTAAAAAATGGCCTAATCAAGACCACCTCTTCTCTAGAAGGGTGGCATAGTCTATTTGCCACAAGGGTCCGGGTTCAGAAGCCCAAGTTCAACAAAATCATGGTGCATCTCAAAACTCAGCAGGCCATCTCTGCCTGCCTCTTTAAAACAGGCATCAAGACCAAGGATGTTCCCCCCAAGCAAACCAAAGTGATGAAAAAGTATACAGAGATTAGCAAGGTGGTCCTTGCCTACTATCCCAAGGATAGCAAGCTTGAGCATCTCCAAGCTATCTCAGTTGCTCTTTCAACCAATTTATGATCCTTCCTTAATAAAAACCACTCTATCTTCTCTATTATTTCCTTTACTTTTATCATTATTTTAATTTTATTTGGTATTTGGTACAAATATATGTTTATTTTAAAGTATAGTTTATAGTTAAAATATATAAAAATGGTTGTTTTTGGGATTATTTTAACTTTTGGGCTTTACGCAACTATGTTGCTACTAATTGACCCCATTTTTTATTGCAGATTTGGAATTCTAAGACCTCTTTAAGCCTAGAAATGTTTTTTGAATTTTTATTTTTTGGGAATTTTTTGGGTAGTTTTTAGAGTTCAAAAAATCTAAAATTTTAAAACCATTTTTTCTTAGTCAAAATGCTGTAAATCAAAGTGGCATTTTTACTAGTAAATTGAGATAGCAAAAATTCAAGATGGCGTATTTTGAGATGGCGTTTTTTGAGATGCTGCTTTTGAAATGGTGTATCCTACCCTTTAATTTATTTTTCAACCTTTATTAATTATCATTTTATATTTAGATGTTTCCACGCCCGCAATCACATTCAGAAGATCCATCAATAGATGTAAGTAATTTATTTATTTTATTATATATTATTTTATTATGCCATCTGAGGTAATCCCAAACGCTCAGTATTTGATTACGCAAAAAATATTTAAATCACTTTGGTCAAATAAATGTAAAAATTAATTTAAAAAAATTAAATTTAAAATTTACAAGTTAGAATTTATTTTATTAACATATAATTTTATACTTTTATGAACCCCATTTCTGCAATATATTTTGAAAATCTTGTTTGCTAAAATATTATTTAAAAAATTAATTATAATAAAAATATTGTAGAGTATAAAGATGTTTATTAGAAGAGAATTTATTAAGAACACCTGTAGTGAGTTTGGCAGTATGTACCCACCCCACAATGGTGGCGCACAACCTCCACTGCCACACCGTGGACAGTGGATACACCCTGGTTAAAATATTCTCGGCTGCTGGTAAAAGGGAGGATGGTGAGGTGGGAGTGAAGCAGCAGCTTCTCAGGTGGGGCCGCAAACCCATATATTCCTGCCAGGACCAGGGTGTCCTGGATAACATGGTCAACTGAGTTGTAACCTGGGGGACTTTTTTCCTGTTGAGAGCAAGTTGGGCCTTGTTGATCCCCAGAAGAACCCCGTCCAGGTCCTCCACACTGGCACTCATTCCAAAGTAAAACAGGAACCCCAGGTAAACAACCAGATGAAGTCTTTGCCCTGAAAAGGCTTCTGTGAACTCACACAGTTTATTATAGACTACACTTATCTTCTTGTTGTGCTTTGTCTTGGCAAACGTGAGCTCCATAGCTTCTGGGACCCCCGTCTCATTGGCACTCCAGGCCAGCCCAAAGTCTGCCAGGAGGATCTTGGTCTTCTTTATGGCTGTTGCAGACGCAACAGCCAATTTGCTCACATGTGCCCAAAGTTCTCAAGCAGGTAAGACAGGGTGTGCTCCACCGGGAAGCAGAAGCAAGCAGCCGTGTGAGCCCGGCCCATCTCTGGTACATTCTTGAATGGGAGCGTCACCAGGACGTCCCAAACAAGCTCAATGGAGTTTACACAGTAAACTCCACTGAGGGATACCGGGTCTAGGTGGACCATTTGGGCATCCTTGTAGGCAGTAACTGCCCACTCAGATGCCCCCTTGGCATGTGTCAGCCCGGTTAGTGTGTCCCTTGTCATTGGGAAGGACCTGTGAATTCTGTCTTCAAGCTCCCGCACAATAGGGGGGCAGATAGAGCTGCCTAGCCATGTGAGTGGCATAATTGGCATAAAAGGTGGCTGGGACAAAAGGGACCAGGACCCAGCAGAGTTCACCATCTACGTTTTATAAGAAAAAAGGTAAGTTTTTTGAAAATTTATTAATTTTATTTTTTAGGTTACCTTCTTGTGTTTCTTCTTTGCCGGCGGCTTCAGCCAGCTTGGCCATTTTTGGCGCAATCAATTGCACTGGCAATTTGGTGTCCTCCGCCCTGGCGCGCTTTGCTGGCTTGATATGTGCATACATCTCCGGGTCATCAACCCAAACGGACAGTGCGGAAAGATTGTAGGCCTTGAATTGAAGTCCTTCCACAACGTGCTTCTGGATATTAAGTAAGCGCTCAATTGTTGTTTCTGATGTGTCAGGTATTTTGGTCATTAATGCCTTGGATGTCACCCTGTCAAGTATCTTGCCTCAAGGACGGCAGACTTCACCTTTGCTTTGAACTTACAGTCAATGTCTTTGATTTTGGCAATTGCCAAGTCAAGGTCCTTTAGAAGCTTTTCAAGTTCTCTCATTTTATTTTTTTACTAACCTTTCCATATGTTTTTATAGCTTTTGCCCCAATAAATTCTGTATTATTTTGATACTGTTGCCTCTTTTTTATTCCTTTTTGTTTTCCCATCTACTGCATTATCCCATCTTTTTTCCCATTGTGTATATGTTTTATGCTCATCTCAATATGTGTGTTGTTTGCTTTGTGTTGGCATTGTTTCCTTGATTACCATATTATTTTTAGCACTTAAACACACCCCTTGTGAAAATATTAACAACAATTTGGTGATCAGCTTAATTTGAATTAGAAAATTATAGTGTTAACTGTTTTTAGATAAAGTTGTTACTGATCCAAATTCAAAACCTTAATGATAAACTTTAAGCCAATCAGGAGCCAAGTGATAAAGTGATTGTTGTGACATAAAGGGTCATTCAATAATTCTTTGATGCATGTGCGCTAATTAATATGATTGGCTGGATGTTTTGCCATTGTACGCCATTGCTGCTGTGGCAAGTTGTTGGTGGACTAGTGCTAACCCAGCAGCTGATTGTGCACTAGTCCACCAACAACTTGCCACAGTGGCAATGGCGTACAATAGCAAAACATCCAGCCAATCATATTAATTAGCGCACGTACATCAAAGAATTATTGAATGACCCTTTATGTCACAACAATCACTTTTTCACTTGGTTTCTGATTAGCTTAAAGTTTATTTTTAAGGTTTTGAATTTGGATCAGTAACAACTTTATCTAAAAACAGTTAACACTATCATTTTCTAATTCAAATTTAGCTGATCACCAAATTGTTGTTAATATTTTCACAAGGGGCTATGATTGGGTGCTAAAAATAACTGTGTTCAGGATCTAGATACACAACATAGTAAATATATGATTTTATAGAAATAAGCTGAACATAAAGAATAAAACCAACTATGAACAAAGAGAACACAAACAATTGAAATTCAAAAGAAAGATAATATAAATAGAAATTTTCTGGGACCAGGGGTTTATTGAGGCAGGGAAGAGTGATGCCTAGTAGGCAGAATGACGCGGGAAGGAGGACATAGAGGTGGTGCTGGCCTGGGGGGTCTGGGATTGAATGGGTTGGGTTTGCGGGCGGGGGGTGTTGGTGGCGGGGGTGGAGACAGGAGGATTGCGCGTAATGGCCGCCATATATTGCTCATTGTACTCCTCATCAGTCATTGACTGGATGGGCTGGTAGGTGGCTGTGGCACAGGGTGGGAGACACTTATCCTTGTGTGATTGGTTTCCCATGTTCACATGGAAAACCATTTGCGCAAACAAGTCAGCCACCATTTGGTGACCAAAGAGAAAATGTGGACAAGAACCCAAGATAGAGGTCATTGAAAGCCTGAGGGCGGCGCTCCTGTAGTGTATCTCCAATGTTGAAGAAAACAACATCAGCCAGATAGACGTCTGCATGGCTGGCAGGGTAGACTGAGGCCTGGTGCCCGCGTCCCTGGATGGCCTCAAGGGTGGTGGAGCTTCCCTCTATCTGGTGGCTCAAGAAAACCCGGTATTTGGAATTTGAGCTATCCCAGGAGTCAAGCAATCCACCAAGGATGTGGCTGTATGAGTACCCATCAATGAAATCAGGGTTTGTATGATAGTAGACAAAACCCTTGGCTGAAACAGCCAGAAAACACTAATGAAAGTCCCCTTCTTGACCTTCTTCCTTCCATTCTTGGCGGCAACTTTTCTTTGCTCACTGAAATTGTCAAATGGAATTGATAACTTGTAGTACAAGACAAACATGATGCCATCTGTTAGACTTGTCAAGCATCTGACCAGGGTTGATTTTATTGTGGTGTTATATGGGAAATCCTCAGCACCATCCCATTGGTTGCCGGCAAAATTTGTAAGAACCCTAATTGAAGCCACCTTTCTGTGCATCCAGAGCTGTACCATGCGCTCAGACGCCCAAATGCCATGGTGTGCAAGTTGCTTCTGGTCCTGGGTCAAGGGAAGCTTGAGGTCCTGCTGGAGGAGGTCAAGCATTATTTGGTAGGCCTCAGTTATCTGGGACTCTGTGGCCTTCTTTGGCTTCTTGGCTGTCCCAATTAGATTTCCCTTGTTCATTAGGTTATTGAACTCCTGCATTATGGTGGCTTGGGTAAATTGCAACTGGGTGGCAATCTGGTCCCACAACAGACCCTGTAGGTTTAGTGCCACAATTTCCTGAAAAATTTGGGCAGTGATTATTCTGTGTTTGGGGTGTTGGGTGGAGGGAGCTGAAGACTGATTGGCTGTAGGGGGGCAGGTTGGCTGGTGGCAGGAAGTTGTTCTGGATTGAGGTTGCTATCCTGATTGATTGGTTGACGGGCAGCTTGTGCAGGGGTGGGTGTGGGAGCAAGGGCAGAGCTAGACGCTAAGCAACTCTCAAACAAGTCCAAGCCATATGGGTTGGGGGACAGTAACAGGTCAGCTTCCTTGTTACCCTCCTCAAAGGCTTGGGTGTAAATGGGTGCCTCCACATTCTGAGCCTTGCCTCCATTGCAGCTGGCTTGGATGCTGCTGGCTTGGCTGCTGGCGCTGTTGAAGATGTTGTTATTAAAAACCATTATAAAAAACCTAGGATAAAATCACTAAAAGTAGAAATTTTAAAATTTAATGAATTGTTTTTATTGTAATCTCAAGTCCATATTTGGAAGGTTCTCAAAACCTTTAATACAAATCTGGAGCCATGAAAATGGATAAAATGCCTCTGGTCCTAAATTGGATAGCTGTTGATTGGCTGTTAAATTGATAGTTTTCTATTTTAGGCTGCTCATACTACACATCTTGTGTGAGTTCATTTTGTTTTGTGCTTATGTAATCTTGCTTCTAGATTGCTCAAGTTTTGTTTCACTTTAGTCCTTCTGTTGGTGCCTCATATTAATCCTGATTGGATTATAATATACTCCAGAATAGCATCCACTCATTTCACTTGTTGTCAGTTCATTTTGTTTGTGGTTTGGACTACACCGCTTGATGTTTGATATAATTTTGTATGATGGGTTAGTGGATTTTTTTGGTAGGACAGTTCATTTATTAACCAAAGATATTTAAATTAATTGAATCCTGAATCTTGCGCAACTTGGATTTTGTTTAAATCTGAAATCATTTTTTTTTAAATCTGAAGAATTTTTTCTTGTCACCATAGCTTTTAAAACTACTGTATAAACACAGTCCATTTAATCAAATTAGAATAAAAAAGGCCTCATTTAGAAATGAATTTTATTAAACAAAATGCATTGAGTTATGCACATAATATCAAAATATCAAGATTTGACATATAATTGCAATATTTTAATGCAAAATTTATATTTGTGGTCCTTAATTTATTATTGATAATGAAAAAACTCATGCTGTTGAAACCGCAGGCTCAACCCGCCAGCAAGGTTCCAACCAAGCGGGTTTGTGACCCGCAATCCAATTACCCGGTCACTCAAAGCCAGACCAGGAAGTCAACTTGGATTACCAAATCAATCAACATGAACAAATGATGATCCCTCACGGTGGATACCTCAATTTGGTGCTTGACTCATTAGCAGGATCAAGCCACCCCCTCTTCCATCCAGCCGTGTGATCACCAATCATGTTCCTGCTATCCATTGATTCACAATAGCTATATAATCACTATCTCACAATAAAGATTATTATCTATCCTCTAAATATTTTTCCCCTTGTAACTCTGCTAAAACAGCACAGTTACAACATTGGTAGCACAGGTAGGTTCTCCATCCTACCTTATCTTGAAAAATTCCGCCTGTTGCCCGCACACGCCGCGGCCAACAAATCCTCGACAGAATTATGTCTGGCCTCCTGCCCAACTGGACGCTGTATACTCCTGGTACCAAGATACCTGATGGTTTTGTTCTCTACCAAAACACGGTGATCCTGCTACCCGCCTTCAACGCCCTGTCTGCCCTAGGGTTCTTTCAGGCACCCTCATCAACGCCACAACCAGCTGACAAGACCACCATGCCCGCCTATGTTGCACAAAGACTTTGCAGCGCCGCCTTGGAACCCTTTGCGGGGGCCAACAACAACAATGCTGCTGCATGGATCCAGTCCGCCCAAAGCAAGTTGGCTCAGATGGAGTGCCCACAGCAGGTTTTGGATTGCAGAGATTTCCATTTGTCTGACCCATGACGCTGGCACCTGGTGTGACAAATGGCACAAAGAGCACACAGACAAGAACTGGGACACCTTCAAACAGGACTTCTTGGCAAGGTTTGTGCTCAAGGATACAGCGCTCATGATCATACGCCAAGTAAAGAACCTGACTCAGACAGGCACTGTGAAGGAACTCACCCGCGCCTACAAGGAACTCTGTCTCTGCGCCCCATCTGACATGGCCTTTGACACCCCAGCAACACACCTCATGTACTACAACGCTCTCAAGTTGCACGTGATGAGACATGTGAACCTGGACCAAGTTACCAACCTACAAAGCCTGTACCGTGAAGCAGAAAAAGCGGAACAAACCTCCAACGCTCTGCACAAGGCACAGACTGGGAAACAAGAGAGACCCAAGGACTCACATTCAAGTGGGCGCTCCTTGCAACCACCTCCTGGAGGTAACAGCAACAACAACAACCACAAACCCACAGGTTTGGAATGGGAATGGGAATAACGGCCAATCAAATTGCACCCATTTCCGTGTCACCACCACCCAAGGCAACCAAGATGAGGGAAAAGCCCAGGGAGAGCACTAAGCAAGCCAAGCTCTCCCCACGCAACTCCTGACTTGCCCAACAATGAATACCAACCCAAGGACGTGGACCAATGCCCAATGATCCAAGTGCCCTCAGAAGACCTGGTACTGTACACCATTGCCAGACATCCCAATAAATTGATGTCTTACCCTTTCCGCTTTTGCAGTTACACAGGCTCAGCACTATTGGACTTGGGCGCAGATTGAACTTTAGTCAACAGCAGCTTTGTGAACAAATTCAAGCTGGCCACTAATCCTTTGCGGATTAAAAATGTGGTCCTGGCTGATGAACATCACATTGCTGTGACAAAGGAAACTGCCCCCTTCTCTGTCATGCTTGAGAACCTCCACTCCACCATCCAAGGTCCCGTCATTGACTTCCCTAAGTTTGACATTGTACTGGGACTAGACTGGTTGCAGAGAAACAACCCCCACGTGGACTGGGCAACCTCAGTGCTGACCATCAAGCGCAAAGGTGTCAACCACCAAATCTACCCAGACTCTGTAGACCAACTCCTACAAGACCACGTCTTTGTACGCATCACAGAGACTTTGGATGAGAAGAAAACCCTGAAAGCTATTGACTGGGACTCCTGTCAGTATGAAATCATACACTTCAAGGACCACCAGGACACCTCCACGCCGCAAGACCGCAACATTGTGGCCCGTCACCCAGAAATCTTTAAGGAGGCGTTACCTGGGCTACCCCCTGAGAAACACATCCAACACTCTATCCAACTCAAGGGGGCCGTACCCAAGGCACGTCCCATCTATTGACTAACCCCAAACAAGGACAACACCCTACACGCCTATCTCAAGGAAGCACTGGAAAAAGGACTTATCTGCCCCTCACAGTCTCCCTTTGGGGCTGCTGTATTCTTTGTGGCCAAAAAGGATGGTACCTTACGCCTGGTCACAGACTACCGCGCCTTGAACAAAGTCACCATCAAGAATTGTTACCCCTTACCACTAATTGACAATCTCTTTGATGCCTTGGGAGGAGCCTCTGTCTTCTCCAAGATTGATCTAACTGCGGGCTACAACCAGATCCGCATCAAGGAGGAAGACATCCCCAAGACAGCCTTCCGCACTAAGTATGGCTCCTACAAATGTGTGGTACTCAACTTTGGCATGACCAATGCCCTGTCCACCTTTGTAACCTTCATGAACAAAGTGTTTGCGCCACACATAGGCAAACACGCCCTTGTGTACCTGGACAATATCATTGTCTACAGCCCCTTGGTGGAACAGCATCACAAGGACCTGGAGGAAGTCTTTGCGACCCTGGCACAACACAAACTGCTGGCCAAGCCCTCTAAATGCCAGTTCTTCTGGGAGCAACTACCCTTCTTGGGACACATAGTCTCAAAGGACGGCATCAAACCCAACAGTCAGAAGATACAAGCCATCTGCAAAATGCCACCTCCCAAGGACAAGTCAGAACTACACACCTTCTTGGGAATGGTGGCCTATGTACAACGTTTCATACCTGACTGCGGCGTCTTGACTGCCCCCTTGTCTGCCATAACAGGCGCCAAGTCCAAGTTTGTATGGACCCCCCAACGTGACCTCTGTTTCAGACGTCTCAAGGAAAAAGCTCACAACAGCGCCCATCTTACAATACCCCAAACGAGACAGAGAGTATCAGATGGAAACCAACGCTTCAGATGCATCCATTGGGGGAGTACTGCAAATTAAGAATAGTGATGGTGATTTCCTGCCCGTAGCCTACAAGTTGCGCAAGCTGACAGATGGCAAGTGTCAATACCCTATCCACAACAAAGAACTACTGGCCATTGTACACTGCCTAGTCAAATGGCGCTGTTACCTGGAACAGCAGGAAGAATTCACAGCACTAACCAATCATAAGTTGCTCATCTATTTCAAGACACAGGCAAACTTGTCACGCCGCCAAGCGCAGTGGATGGAAATCCTAGAAAGGTTTAACATGCTCATCCAATATAAGCCCAGGGCCAAACTTGCCATGGCAGACGCCCTGTCCCGCCTGTATGTCCGCGCTTCTAGGGGTGAAAGTGGGCTCAACCCAGACTGGCCTCTCCTAGTGCCCCGTACAAAAGACAAAGGTTTCCCTGCAGGCACAACCAATATCACCAAAGAAACGGTCATCAAGAATGAGCACCTCTTTGCTGATGTATACAGGACTCTTCACAGAAAGATGTCGGATGGCACAACCATTCCCTACATTCCCACACATCAACAAGTCAATACCATTCTTTGCTACCACAGAGATCTTGGACATACTAAGAGCCAAAATCTATATGAATTCCTAAAACATAAAGCCTGGTGGACCAACCTTATACCGCGATGTCCAGGAAGTGCTAAAACAGTGTGAGGTCTGCAAAAAGTTTGCCAAAAGCAAAACCCCACCTAAATCTGTACTCCCCATTCAAACCCAACTACTGTTCAAGGTATGGGCTCTGGACATTGTGGGCCCCATGCCAGGAAAGCACAACAACAAAAAGTACATCATCACAGCCATTGATTTTGCAATAAGGTGGCCAGTAGCCCAAGCGGTGAAAACACACACTGGTAACAACGTCTGACAATTCATTGGCAAAGAAATAATCAGTAAGTTTGGAAAGCCAGAACTCCTGATAACTGATGGGGGCAAAGAATTGACCTCCAAAAACACCAACATGTACCTCGCCAAAAATGGGGTCAAACACACTGTCACAACACCATATCATCCAAAGGCCAATGGACGTGTAGAGCAGCTTAATGATAGCCTTGTGCAAGCCTTTGCCAAACTCACCGCCGGGAGACCTGAAGACTGGTATAAGCAGCTACCAACTTCATTAATTGTGTGCCAAACCTGTGTGAACAGATCCACCAGGAAAAGCCCATTTGAACTGGTATACAGCACACAGCCTAATATCATTCAAGCATTGACAGGACCCAAACTGGAAATTCCAAGTCAAGTCCCCCTTGCTCTGATCCTCAAGTAATAGAGGCCAACAGCAAACAAGCAGCCAAAGAAAAGGAACGCTTACAAAAAACCTTTGTACCCATCTGCCAGAGACATGAAGTTGGGGACAAAGTCTGGGTCATGAATGTTGACAAAAGCAAACTACAACCCAAAAAAGTAGGGCCAGCGATAATCCTAAAGGTAAACAACAATAACACTTACCTTGTGCAAGGGCTTGGGAAACGCAAGCAAGACAAGACATTACACCACAACTGCCTACAACCTTGCAAAGCAAGACAGAAACAACAAGAAACTGCCCTGCCTGCCACCAAACAACAACTGGTTCAATATGGCGCCTGGGCTCCTGACAACCTCCCTGATAACCTGCCTCCTGAGGAGGCCAACTTTCAGCCGGGGGGGGGGTGTCGAAACCGCAGGCTTGACCCGCCAGCAAGGTTCCAACCAAGCGGGTTTGTGACCCGCAATCCAATTACCCGGTCACTCAAAGCCAGACCAAGAAGTCAACTCAGATTACCAAATCAATCAACATGAACAGATGATGATCCCTCACGGTGGATACCTCAATTTGGCGCTTGACTCATTAGCAGGATCAAGCCACCCCCTCTTCCATCCAGCCGTGTGATCACCAATCATGTTCCTGCTATCCATTGATTCACAATAGCTATATAATCACTATCCCACAATAAAGATTATTATCTATCCTCTAAATATTTTTCCCCTTGTAACTCTGCTAAAACAGCACAGTTACAACAATGCAAATAATTATATGTTACCACATCAAATGTACAACATTGCATTAATTATGGGAATGTCAATAACGTAAAAAGAATATATTATTGATTATGAATTGGAAGATTTAATATCTCCTTTAATAAGTTTTCACACATAAAAGTTTTATTTTACTCATCATAGGACAAGAAAGGGGGAATGGGAAGAATGTATGTTGCCATCATCTGCGCCTGTGAAAGGAACAGCATCAGAGATAGTGGGGAGGAAATGGATGGTGGTTTGGGAGTCAGGGTTGGAAGGTGAGTGGCTTGATCTTGATGGGGGTTGGAGAGGCAGAATTTTTTGACTGGTAAGGGGCAATAAGAGCTGATTGCTTCAATTGCTTGAATTATTCTTCTGTCACATATACAGGCTTGACAAAAAAATGGATGAGCGTGGGGGAAGGTGGGAGTCCTTTCTGGACTTGTCAATATCACTTGCATAGAAGATGATGAGATCTGATAAGTCCTGGATAAATACAGAAGAGAAAAGCCTCATACCTGTTCTTAATTTGGGAGCACAGTTCATTGTAGGTAGCAGGCTTTGGGTGCATTAGAGACAAACCAAATTGTAAAAACATACATCTGCAAGATGAATGTCAGCATGGTTGGTGGAGTAGGACCAACAGGTGTGCCCTGCAGCCCTATTTCCTTTGGTTGCCCATTCCTGCTGTTCCATCTATGCACTCAGTACAACTGTGTGCACAGCTTGATGAGTAGCCTTATCCTCCAGCATGTCCTTGAGCTCTGTCTGGTAGGCATACTCATCTGCAGTGTTTGAAATGGTGTGTCCTACCTGATTGACAATCAATGGGGAAACTGCCAACAAAACCCCAAAAAATTGATACAAGATTGGGCCGCGCTTGTAGACATCAGATTGGATACACTTTTCTTTGTAATCTTGGATGCTTGCAGAAATCTTGGTATATAGCAAGAAGATGATGTCATTGCGCTTCCTCATTGCCTGCCTTTAATAAAATTAATAATGATTGAATTTTATGGATTGGTATCCAGCAAACTGGGGCCAATGAGAGCCTGATTGGATAAGATTCTAGAGCAACCACAACTATGTGCATCCACAAATTGACTGTTCTTGTATTTATGAAAATGCCATGGAGTTCCAGTTGGAGACAACCCGGACCAGGGGCATCTGCGGGTCACATTTCATGATGGTCATCATAAGAGAATCAGCTTTTTTACATCAGTTGAAGTACGGGCACCAGTTGGGGTCTTTTTGGAAGGGGACCACAATTGGTGTAGGCTTGCAGGGTTGCAGCCACAGTGGACTCTGCAAAACACATTGTGGTTGCAATTTCCCCAATAAACATAAGCATCCCTTGCTTTTTGACTATTTTGAGCACAATCCCTAGAGTGATTAGCCTTTTTTTTGTCTTGCAGGCTGACTGGCTGAAGGTGGGATGTTTCTGTCTTGGGAGCCAGACAGAGCCATCTGATTGGCTGTTTCTGGATTCTGGGTTCCCTGGGTTACTACTTGGCTCAATTGGCTGGTTCCGGATGCCATTGTTGACATGTGATTTGGGTTAGCAGCTGCCTGTGTGTGATGGGCAAACAGGGCCATGCTTGAGGACGCAGGATAAATAACACACTCCTGGGTAGTGCTTGCAGAGGGGCCTGTGGGTTGGGAGTGGCCATAGAGGAAGGCTTCACTATTAGAAGACCCAGCGTATCCCTGCATGATTTTGTAAAGGTCAAGGAACAGCTTGTTGACTTGGTTGTTGTTGAAAGAAGACATAATAAATTTTTATTAAAAAACTTAAACTCAAAAAGAGAAGTGTATATTTTTGTCACTTTTATTGTTAAGTATGTTAAGTTGGTGAATAGTAGGATCTAAATTTTAGCTGTCCTAAACATGAATAGGGTGATTTTTGAGAATGCCTATGATTCCTAAATGAATTAGCACAAATCCAATCTTGATTATTTAGCATCCTTTTTGAGATGCCCATAAATTATATTTATTTCAAATTCACCTCATTTTTGATTTGAAATTTGGTTCTTGGATTTGAAAATCCCGCAATTTTGAGTTTTTTAATTTTTACATGTTGTCTATGATTTTTTTGAAATACAGGAAATCTTGAATTTTACATTAGAATCCTGCATTTCTGATTCATGTATCCCGCATTTGTTTGTTGTGTTTTGTCTTTTGTTAGTTGAGTTATCTGCTCAAGAGATTTAAATTTGCCAATTTAAATAACCCAAACAATTTTAAATTAAATAGTTGATTTTATTAAATATTTTATTTCTCACTCAGCTGAGTTGCCCGCAAAAGTGATTCAAATTTGGGCCAAGGATTTGACAATCCTGCATTTTTATGTTTAGGTTCTGAATTTACAGTACCTCCCTTAGTAGACAATGTTCCCTAATAGGACTCTACCTGTCTCATAACCACTACACACTGCCAACTTTCAGCATAGATCCTTTATTGTGTCCAAATCACCCTTGCCTGCACAACAGCTTCCATGTGGATTGTCATAGAGCTTCTGGTGATTGTTCATTGCCTAGTCAAGGGGTGTTATTACCTGGAACAGCAGTAAGAATTCACCACCTTAACCAACTATAAGCCCCTCATACCTTTCAAGACCCAAGCCAACTTTTCCAGACACCATGCTCAATGGATGGTGTTTCTAGAGTAATTCAGTATGAACATTCAATATAAACCTGGACCAGAACTAGTCATGGCTGACACCCTCTTGTGCCTATATGTGAGGGTGTCCAGAGGCAAAAATGGCCTAGACCTAGACTGGCCCATCCTGGTACTTTGAACTAAAGACAAAGTTTTTCTGCTGGGCACCACAGATATTACCATGGATATGGTTTTCAAGAACAAACACTTATTCACAGACGCCTAAGAAACATTACATTGCAAAACAACAGATGGGGTAACTATCCCTTACGTCCCCACACACCAGAGAGTTAAAACCATCTTGCATTACCACCAAGACTTAGGGTACACAAAGAGTCAAACCCTCTACAATTTATTAAAGCACAAGGCCTGGTGGCTGACTCTGTATAGGGACGTACAGGAAGCCCTTGAACAATGCAAAATATGTGAGAAATTTGCAAAAAGTGACACTCTCCTAAAGTCAGTAGTACCCATTTAAACCCAATTACCCTTTAAGGTTTGGGCTCTTGACATTGTAGGCCCAATGCCAGAAAAACGTAAAAACAAGAAATACATTATTACTTCCATCAATTTTACCTCCCGCTGGCCAGTGGCCTAAGCTGTTAAGGCGCATCCTGGCAATAATGTATGCCAATTATTATTGGCAAAAAATCATCAGTAAGTTTGGAAAGCTAGAGCTGCTAATCACCAGTGGAGGCAAAGAGCTGACCTCATAAGATATTAACATTTACCTCACCAATATTGGGATTAAGCACACAGTGACTACACCATACCACTCTCAGTTCAATGGTAGAGTAGAGCAGCTGAACAGGAGCCTCATAAAAGCCCTCGCCAAACTCACTGCCAGGAGACCTGAGGAGTGGTACAGAAATTTGGAAACTGCACTTCTTGTGTGTTGCACTTGGCTGAACAGATCCACTGGGAAAAGTCCCTTTGAACTTGTCTATGGAATACAACCCATCATTGTTCAAGCATTGACTGGGCCCAAGTTAGAAATACCCAACAAGATATCATCCTGTTCTGACCCCCTAATACAACATGACAACAATGAAAAAAAAAAAAGGGAAGCAAAACGCCATCAAGATATGTTTTTCCCCATCTAAATAAGGCACAAAGTTGGCAACAAAGTATGAGTGATGCTCATGGACAGGAGTAAACTAAAGCCTGAGAAGATGGGCCCTGCCATTGTGCTAAAGGTAAACAACAACAACACTTACCTGGTATAAGTACTGAGCAAACATAAGCAAGATAAGGTTTTACACCATGACTGGCTACAGCCCTGCAAGGCCCACAAGAAACAGCGTGAGACTGTCCTCCCTGCAAATGAGCATCAGCTAGTTTGGTACAGCGCCTGCGCTCCTTACAACCTTTTAGTAGACCTCCTGCCAGAGGAAGGCAACTCTCAGACAGGGGGTTCAAAACAATGGGGTTGACCCTCCCCAGAAAGGTTCCAACAAAGCGGGCTCATGACCTGCAATATGACTTCCCAGTGACCTGTAGCCAAATGTGAAAGTCAACTCAAATTACCAGAAACAGCAACATGATTAAATGATGGTCTCATACAGTGGATGCCTTGATTTAGTGCTTGGATCATTGCCAGGATCAAGCCACTCTCTTAACTATCTAACCAAGTGATCAACACAATTATGTTCATGATATCCTTGATTTACAACAACTATATAATATTTATCTCTCAATTAGAAATATTATCTAGTTTCTAATTATTTCCCTCTTGTAACTTTTCTAAAACACCATAGTTTCAATACTGCAATATATGCACCTGACACATACCAGCCCTGTAGTTAGAGAAGCTTGCTCTAACTCATCTGGTCAAGATGATTGCCCTCTCCACATTATGACCCTTGACAACAATGGTCAACCCAAATGCCAAGGCTGCCATATTTGCAGGATTGTGGGTCATCATTCTCAAGTCTGCACCAACCCAAAGGTAGAGGGCACAGATCTTAGAAGTCAGTTGGGAAAAGCCCAGTCAACTTAAAGGCAGGGACGCTCTCTGTTTACCACCCTATCCAGTCTCCTTCTATTGCTACCCTCTCCATACCTCCTTCTAAGTCTTGTGCCGTGTCCTCTCCCACTATGCCCTCCATCTTGCATCTCTTCCACAATCTGCCTAGTGACTCTGGCTCTGAAAATTCTGAGGACAATGAACTTGGTGGACATGGGTATACATTTTTAGTCATTCCTGAGACTATCTCTGTACCCTAAAACTACACTCCAGGAAGATCACTACAGCCCAGGTTGTACCTGGATCTTATACTTCTCAAGAGATGGTTGCTTTTCTTTACATTGCTCAAGCCAGCCAAGCTCCTGTGTGGGCTGAGTCCTCTGCTGAAGCTGATAAACTGGCCAAAGTAATATTTCAAAATGTACAGGTATCCCTGCATCTACAAGTTGTGTATAAGGAGATCCCATCCCTTCATTTTAATTTGGAGAAGTGGTAAAAAGAACTTGCTGCTTCCAAAGAAGTTATGACCATTCTTCCTCTCTTTGAAAGGGATAAGACATGCAAATAGAAGTAGCTGCCCAAAAAGGGAAGATTAAAGCCATACTAGACACATAATCTCCTGTTAATGTGGTCTCTTCTAAACTCATGAAAAAGCTGAAGATTGCTCCCAACTTCACTTATAACCAGTCTTATGGTACTGCTGGCTTGTCAACTACTCATGCTATTAGAGCTTACTCTGCCCTTCTCTTAGGTTTCAGAAAGCTGCTTTTATCCTCTCCAGCAGTGGTTCTAGAAAATGAGAGCTATGCTCTCCCAATTTGTACTTGGTTTCTATAAGAATATAATGGTATTATTAATCTCAAAGAGCAATTCCTATCCCTCTTGAATTATAACATGCCCCTTATATATGAAGAGCACATTTGTCTTTCAGGAAAGCAATTAAAGACATGTGTGCTGGAATATCATATGGGCATTTCTCCTTGGAGTTTAGAATGCACTCTTCTAATCTCAAGTGCCCACTTTTGTCTTGTCATACAGAAGAAGGAGTGCCCTTATTAGCTCCTAATGCCTTCTTCATTCCTCCTGGGTCACAAGTGATAGTGAAATTGCAGGTCTCTTACAAATTGCCTGCAAAGAAGTTTATGGAACTATACACTCCCAAGTCTCTGGGACAAAACAAACCCCATCTATGCCCTGGGATCCTAGACGTCACTCACAAAGAACCTGTCCAGATGTTGCTAGATAACTTGACTGCAATCCCAATGCAAGTTACTAAGGGAAAAATACTTAGACATGATCAACTTTTGAGTGCACCAGCTGTTAATTTGCTCCACCCTTTTGGGACGTCCAGTGATCTTGCGCTGTCAGAAGCTAACCCTCAGGTCTTGTCCCTCTTTTCAGCCCAGGATTTTACACGGTTGACCCCAGTCCAGGAATCTGATGTGCTAAAGCTGCTAGATCACTTTGCAGACATCTTTGCTCAAGGCCCTAACAATTATGGATTTTCCAAAGGGGTCATACATCAAATTGATACAGGAGACACTCCAC
This sequence comes from Entomophthora muscae, assembly GCA_014839935.2. Classification (NCBI taxonomy): domain Eukaryota; kingdom Fungi; phylum Entomophthoromycota; class Entomophthoromycetes; order Entomophthorales; family Entomophthoraceae; genus Entomophthora; species Entomophthora muscae. The sequence continues at coordinate 132,957 of QTSX02000009.1, read as the reverse complement.
CTTTCAGAGCAAAGCCCTATTGCCACAGCAGGGTTGAAGACGCCTAGGTCTCTAAAGAGTTGAAAGAAGTTTTAGACCCTGGGTTGCTAGCCCCCTCCCAGAGTACCCAGGCTTCTCCACTGCTGATCCTGAATAAAAAGGATTGAGGAAATTGTATTTTAATGTATTACTGATGTCTCAATTCCCTGACTAAAAAGGATTCTTACCCTCTGCCCCATATTAATGATGCTCTACAGCAACTATGAGACTCTAAGTTTTTCTTATCTATGGATCTGGCTTCAGGATACTGGCAAGTGGATCTATCTCCTGCAGATAGAGAGAAGGCTGCTCTCATCACCTATGAGGAGCTTTTTGAGACCACCTGCATGTCTCATGGGTTATTTAATGCCCCTGCTACTTTACAGAAATCTATGGACTCAATCCTCCACAACTTAAAGTTGTCATTTGTGTTGGTGTACTTGGACAATGTTGCAGTCTTTAGAGCTAACTTCAATAAACATCTCAATCACCTGAAAACTGTATTCCTCAAGATCCAAGAAGCTGGTCTCAAAATTAAGCCATCCAAATGCTCCTTTTTCAAGGACTTCTTGGAGTTTCTGGGCCACAAAGTTACTCAGACAGGGATACACCCAATGACAAACAAGGTGGACACCATCAACAACATGTTGCCTCCCACTAGTCTTTGAGAATCTCAAGTCTTCTTGGGGATGATGGGATACTATAAACAGTCCATCCACAACTTTGCCAAGCTCAGTGATCCTTTAGTACAGTTACTGAGAGATGTGCCTTTTGAGTTGACAGACAGTCAGCAACAATCCTTTGACGCACTGAAGCATAAGTTAAAAGAAGCTCCCATACTGGTGTACCCCAATTATGACAAGGAGTTCATTCTGTATACCAACACTGGTGGTGTTGCAGTGAGAGCCATCCTGGCACAACTGGACAACAAGGTGTGTATCATCATGTTACCTATTCTTCCTGTATCCTCAATAAGCATGAGAAGAACTATAACATGACAGAAAAGGAGTGCAAAGCTGTGTTGCATGTAGTCAAGCAATTCTTCCATTAAATATATGGCAAATACTTCACTTTAGTCATAGAGCACACCTCCCTTTGCTGGCTGCAACAATTAAAAGATCAAGAAGGGCAAATTCCATGTTGGGCCCTGCAGCCACAAGGCTATGACTTCACCGTAATCCATTACCCTGGAGTTCAACACCAGAATGTGGATGGCATATCTTGAATGCCTATCCTAGCTTTACACTCCGCTGAAGCAGACTGATTGTATGAGCTCATTGGTTTCCCTACAGCTTGGGAGTCAGAGCCTGAAAAAGCACAACTAGCTTTACAAAAGATATCAACAGACATAGTGATCAGAGACAACTAACTATTCAAAAAGGTTGGGTCCCTGTATCTGTTGTATGTTTGCCCTAGCTTACAAATGTCAGTAGCACTTCAAGCGTGTTGGGAATTGTGTCATTAATGCTATTTCAATATGGCCTTCAAATAATGATATGTGCAAAGATTTGGTTGGTTTTGCCTTTGAATTCAGAAATTCTTTACCTTCCTTAAATGGATTGACATCAATGTCCACCCATTCCAGAATATCCTGCCTGTCTTTGACTTATCCTGATATGATTTCAGCTCAACGTGACCTCATCTGCAACCCTGTCTGCCTATTGAGTGACCAGTAACCCTTGTCTAAAATTTAAGTAGAAGCAATTCTCCTAATAAAGAAAAGTTTATCCACATTTGTGTTGGCTTTAGTATTCTTCAAGATTTCTTTTCCTTTTTGAAAAAAGGAAATCATCTTCTTTAATTCCAGAAAATTAAGGTATGTGCCCTTAATTTTGCCCTGAAGGCTAACCCAAGGCTAGCTTTGAACCTCAAATCTTTTGTTATAAAGATTTCCTGTTGTGTCTTCCTGGGTTTTGTCCCCAGGAGCCAAATACAGCAAATTTCATCTAGATACTGGTCATGGAGGGATATCCAAGGCTCACAATTGTTTAAAAAGCACTACTATTGGTAAAAAATGAGGGTATTGATCCCTGATGTACTGGCTTCCTGTCACAACTGTCAGCTGCAATGCCCTTGTTCCTTCCAATATGAGTTCAAGTTGTTATTACCTAAGCACACTTTCCACACTGTCAGTGTAGATGTGGTAGGTCCCCTTCTTTGCTCCTTCTCTGGATGTTGGTTTATCCTTATTGCATTAGATCATTTAAGTAAATGGGTGAAGGCCAGGGCTATCAAAGATATTACCACCAAGACATCTGCCATTTTCTTCCTCCAAGATGTGTTTTATTGCCATGGCTGTCCTCAAGTGCCCCTTCTTGGCAATGGCGCTAATTTCAATGCTTGCCTGATTAATTTTCTGGTGGAGGCCATAGGTACCCACCATTTCTTTTCTGCTCCTTATAACCCTTCTAAAAATGTTACTGTAGAGCGCGCCAATTCCACTCTAGTCTCTATCATACAAAATTTAACCCATTTGGATGCTTCTAACTGGGACTCATACCTGCCTGCTGCCCTCTTTGCTTGCCAATTGAGTCAGCATTGCACAACTGGATTCTCCCCCTTTGCAATGTTATATGAGCAATAATTCACCACCCCCTCAACCTTGGGACACACATTGGTTGAGTTAGACAGCGCACTTAATCCTGAACAGCCAGTCAACAAGTTGATCAATAAGTCATAGATATCCAGGCAACTGCCTACACCTCTGCTTATAAGACAAAGACCTTGGAGTTATCTCCTTCTAACACATCTTGCTCCCCCATCCCTGAGCTCAACATTGGAGATCAGGTCCTATACTATCAGCATAGGACAGGTGATTGAGCCCACAAACTTGACTCCCTTTGGGTTGGCCCTCTGATAGTGATCTTTAATAGGGGTCCCAGGTATACTGTAAAGATGAATTCCTCTAGCTGTTCCTCTTCTTGGGTCCACACCAAGTTCCTCCGCGCCTACTATCCCTCTGAGTCCAATATTGAGGCAATATCTGTTGTTAGTTTGAATTCACTAGGAGTTACAATTGGCCTAGTTAATGGTGATTTGCAGAATGACTTATGCAAAAGCCTTAGCTTTTGCTTTTGACTTGCTGAGTTCTCTTTACCTAAATATGGCTTGACGTCAATAGCTGAGCCTTCTGGGTCCCTACCTGCCTCTTGCCACTTGGGGCACCTCCACTTAGGTTATTAGGATTAAACCTTTGGGTATAAATTTGAATGCACTTTCCTCCAATAAAACAATCTCATTTTTACTCATTAATTTTGAAACTGAATCTTTAGCGCACATCTTTCATTTGCTAAGAAGTTATATATTAATTATACCCAGGTCAAACAGGCTTAACCCCAGAACCACAAGTCTTCTGCATATAAGACTTTTGCCCAAGTTCTTTATTATGTTAAATAATAAAGCACAACTTGACAGACACCATTGTTGTGACCTTCCCAAAGACAAGCTTCTGGTGATTGCCAGAGGCATGGACTTCAGTCAACCCCAAGGATACAACACTAGACAGCCCCAGAATAATCAGCCTCCTACAGTTATTAGACCTTGCTTGAATATGACCCTGGAAGAGTACCAACACCATGTAAGAAGTGGGCTATGCTTCTAATGCTACCATAATGGCCACTTATCCAAAGACTTCACTAGTTGCTCCAATGGAACCCAGGGAGCCACCATCTCAGCAATAAACAATACTTCTCAGTCCTATCCTATCATTGACAATATTTTATGCTACCATGATCTTGAGGTGAACACTGTGGCCCTATTGGACAGTGGGGCAACCCTCAACTGCATGGAATGTAGTCTAGCTGAGAAACTGGGTGTACCAGTCTAAGAAAACTCCTAACTTGTAACCTTAGGCAGCAAGACAACTGATCTGTCCCACAAATGTAAAGAGTCTGTCTCCCTGAAACTAAATGGAAACCTCTTTCCTACCCTATTTCACGTCTTGAAGAAGTTTCCTAAACCTGTAGTGATAGGTTTTGAATGGTCAATTAACCATCAACTGAACTTGGACTATAAGAATCATCAGGTAAGTTTTACTCATTAGAGTCAAACCTTAGAGATCCCATGATTGAACTCTCAGCAACCCCCAGAGCTAAACAACATCACCATGGAATCTTGTAAAGCTTAGATTCCTAAATTCTTGAAGCCTTGGGAGACTGTCTTCTCAGAGGAAGAAGCCACTACCTTTCCCAAACAAAGCCAGTTTGACAACGCCATTGATCTCCTCCCAGAAACTCACCCTAAACATGGACCTGTCTACAGTTGCAACATGAAAGAAAAATTTTCCTTAAGAGAGTACCTGGGCAAGATGTTAAAGAAGGGATACATATGTGTCTCCAAATCTTTCTGTTTGTCCCCTTTACTGTTTGTTAAGAAGAAGGGTGGTGACCTGCTCCCTTGTGTAAATTACCAGGACCTAAACAGCATCACCATAAAAAACAGATACCCTTTCCCAATGCTGAAAATCTTTCAGACCAGCTTTTAGGAGCCAACGTCTTCTCAAAGGTTAATCTGATAGAAGCGTTAACCAGATCCATATCAAGCCTGGTTATGAATGAAAGACAGCTTTAAAGACTGGACCAGGCCTATATGAGTATCTGGTTATGCTGTTTGGGTTGTTCAATGCACCCAGCACCTTCCAAACTATGGTGGACCTGGTCTTGGGAGGACTCAAGGACCTGTGTTGTGTATCTTACTTAGATAACATTCTCATCCACAGCTACACCCCATAAAAACATGTAAAACATCTTCAAGCTGTTCTACAACACTTCAAAGAATACAGACTGTTTTTTAAGCTCCAAAAATGTGAGTTCTTCCAAGAAGAAGTAGAGTTCTTGGGGTACAATGTGCTAAAAGGAGGATTTGCTATGACACTTGAAAAGATAGAGGATGTGACTTCATGGCCAGAACCTAATAACTGCAAGGAAGTCAGAAGCTTCCTGGGCCTTGTAAACTTCTGCTGTGATTTTTTCCAAAAAGAGTTTCTTCTATCTGCTTGCCCTTGACCTGCCTCACCTTTGAGAAACACCCGTTTGTATGGGACAACACCGCCAGATCCGCCTTTGAGTTGCTTAAGAATGCCTTTGTTTCTGCTCCTGTCTTGGCAATACCATTCTACAATAAACCATTCATTGTGGAGACAGACGCTTCCAACTTTGCATTGGGGGGTGTTGCTTCAGGAGGGGCATGATATTAAACTGCACCCTATAGCTTACTACTCAAGGAAGTTCACTCCACCTGAGTTGAACTACCCCATCTACAATAAAGAGATGCTGGCTATCATCTGGTCCTTGAAACATTGTAGAATATACTTGTGCAACGCCAACCACCCAGTGAAAATCATGACTGATCACAAGAACTTGACATACTTCTTCAATCTGCAACAACTAAACCAGCACCAAGCTAGATGGGCCCTATTCCTAGCAGATTATGGCTTATCAATCAGCTACAAATCTGGCAATATTAACATTGTACCTGACGCCTGAGCCAAAGATCAGACCTTTTTCCTAGTGCCAAATAGATTGAGGAATTCAACACTAAATCTTTACTGTCTCCTAAAATGATTGAAACAATGCTCCTGTTCCTAGGACTAGCCAGTAGAAGAGAAGAAATCCAATTATCTCATACCTTAGAAAAGCACTAAATATCCATCATGGAAGACTTAAGTAAAGATATCAACATGCTGATACTACCAAACAGGCTACTCCTTACACAGAAATACCCTACAACTTTACTGGATGCATCTACATACCAGAAGGCCTACTGCACTTAGAGATATTGAAGGAATGCCATGACTCCCCCATGTCAGGATACCCTGAAAGTGCAAAGACACTCAAATTAATCAAGAAATCCTACATTTGGCCCAGGATAAAGCCAGAGATTGAAAGATACCTCAACGGGTGGGAGACATGTGGAATCACCAAGCTCAAGCGCAGAAAGCCAGAAGACTTACTACAATTGCTTCAGATTGCAGAAGGCCCTCAGAAGTCATTATCTATGGACTATGTTTTGGAGCTGCCTAATTCAAAGGGATTCAATGACATCTTTGTAATTTTTGACTGTTTCACTAAAATGGCTCACCTCATCCCAATAATAACCAAAACTAACTACAAAGAAAACAGCCACCCTATTCAGGAACCAAGTATTCATGAACCACAGACTCCCACAAGAAGTGGTCTCAGACAGAGGCTCATAATTCACCTCCAAGTTTTGGGCCCAAATCCTAAAAGACTTGGGAATAAAAATATTGCTGTCCCCTGCATATCACCCTAAGAGTAACAGGAAGACCAAGAGAGTAAACCAGGTCCTCAAACAGTATTTAAGATGCTATGTAAACTCTGAACAGAACAACTGGGTAATTCACCTACCAATGTCCCAGTTTGTGTATAACAACCAATACCACAGCTCCACCAACATGTCCCCTTTCAAGGCCAACTACAGATCCAACCCTGCATGAGATTCCCCTCCCACAGAGGAAGCCAACAATCCAGAAGGACAAGATTGGGTCAGCAACATCCATGTGTACCAAGAAAAATGTGCCCAGAACCTGCAAAGAGCAGTACAAGTATACAAGGACTTTTATAACAAGAAACAAAGCCCCAGTCTACCAATTGAAGTTAAGAATCATGTTTACCTCACTGCAAAGAACATCAGGACTACTGCCCTGTGTGATAGCTTGAGCCCTCAACAAATGGGACCCTACAAGGTTCTACAACACATTAGCACTGTAGCATATCAATTAGAGCCACCCCTGAATGGAAGATCCATGATGTATTTCACCTCTCCCTGCTACCAAAAAAGAAAGGAACCTCTCTCCTGCACCAATTAGTAAGAACAGCCCCCATCTATTAAAGTAGGAAGCTTCATAGAACACAAAGCTGAGGCCATCCTAGGACACAAACTTTAATATCAAAAGCCCCATTTCCTGATCAAATGGAAAGGGTTCCCAAATGAGGAGAATACTTGGGAAGCAGAATTCAATCTGAAGAACGCAGCCACCCTGATGGAAGAATACAAGTCCCAGAATAAAGAGTTGTGCTCTGCAAGCTCAACTATGGTAGGGGATAATGTCAGGGCCCAGAATGCCCTAGATAATTAGCTAGCCTTCCTGGAGATAAAACAACCAAGAGCATGGAAATCATTGCCAAATTCCTTCCTGAAAGAAAAAACCCCATTTCTGACCATGAATGGCCAGGGGTTTTCAAGGCCCATGTGCCACAAAACCCTGTAATAAACAAACACATAATTGGGTCCCCTTGCTATTGGGAAATAGTAAATAGTAAAAAAAACAATTGTTTGATTATTCAATCAGGCGCCTGAACGCTTACGGGTTCTGATAATAGCTGTGACACCTTGGCATGCTGCAACCCAACCCATGACCATGAAGAAACAGCAAATTTTTCCCTTCCCAGGTCCCAGTGCACAATTTCCAAGCCATTTTGCATGTATCACTGAAAATTATGCCAACAGGCCTCTGATGACACAAAAGGCAAAGTATCCCTCATTAAGTATAAGTGGTGAGGAGAAGAAGCCTCCATCACTGTTGACATCTTAAAAAAAACAACTTTATGCCCATAACTCATTATTTTCTTGCAGGAAATATCTATTTTTGCACCAATATAATCATTCTGTTTACATTTCTTTGTGAATCTACTACATAATACACCTGCTCCTATCATTTCCCTCCTGGCTCTGCTCCTGTCCACCTGGTTACACCATCTTAAGCCATTGACTTAGAGCTCTTCCACCCTCATCACCTGGATCTTTCTCCTGGCCATTCTAGAGGCCCAATTCCAAAAATCATGAAGAAGATCCCTTTCAATCTCCCCTTGCCCAGAGCGCCTCCTGCCCAAGACTTCAGTAAGTTAGGGTTTGTCTACATTACAGTATTGGGGTTGGCTTATCAAGTTGTGTTCCATACTGGAAGTTGGCGCCCCTTAGCCACTGCTTTGAACTATATAGTCAGGATTGCGCTAATTGTGTACATGGCCTTTCAGGCCCAGCCTGCCTCCCCTGTGGGAGACCAGCCAGACTCTGGTATGGGCCGTGACAATTGGCTTAATCCTCAAGAAGGGTGGTGCAATCCTTATGTTCTGGAGAAAAATTGTTGGGGGTGACCTGCTGTTCTGCGCTTCCTTCAGGAACAGGGTTCTGGTTGGATACTATGGAATACATCAGGCTTATCAGAGCAATGATAGGGGCTTCTTCCACCTCTATTAGGCAATTGGTTGTATTATTTGGTGGGAGCCACCATTGGCAGTTCAGAGCTGAATTCTTCAATTTTAGTACTGTAAATTCAGAACCTGAACATAAAAATGTGGGATTGCCAAATCCTTGGTCCAAATTTTGAATCACTTTTGCGGGCAACTCAGCTGAGTGAAAATTAAAATATTAAATAAAATTAACAATTTAAATTTGACTTTTTTGGTTTATGTAAATTGGCAAATTTCAAATCTCTTGAGCAGATAACTCAACTAACAAAAGACAAAACACAACAAACAAATGCAGGATACATGAATCAGAAATGCGGGATTCTAATGTACAATTTGAGATTTCCTGTATTTCAAACAAATCATAAACATCATGTAAAAATTAAAGAATCTGAAATTGTGGGATTATCCAATCCAAGAACCAAGTTCCAAATCATAATTGTGAGGAATTTGAAATAAATATAATTTATGGGTGTCTCAAAAAGGATGCCAAAGGATCTAGAGTGGATTTGTGCTAATTCTTTTAGGAATCATAGGCATTCTCAAAAATCACCCTATTCTAATTTTGGATGGCTAAAGTTTAGATCCTATTATTCACCAACTTAACATACTTAACAATAAAATTGACTAAAATATACACGTCTCTTTTTGAGTTTAAAATTTTTTAATAAAAATTTATTATGTCTTCTTTCAACAACAACCAAGTCAACAAGCTGTTCCCTGGCCTTGACAAAATCATGCAGGGCTACGCTGGGTCTTCTAATAGTGAAGCCTCCCTTTATGGCCACTCCCAACCCGCAGGCCCCTCTGCAAGCACTACCCAGGAGTGTGTTCTTTCTCCTGCAACTTCCAGCATGGCTCTGTTTGCCCACCATGCACAGGCATCTACTAACCCAAATCCCTTATCAGCAATGCCATTCAGAACCAGCCATTTGAGCCATGGGGTCACCCAGAGAGCCCAGAACCCCAAAACAGCCAATCAGATGGCATTGACCAGTTCCCAAGATAGACACATCCCTCCCCCAGCCAATCAGCCTGCGGGAGGCAGAAGAAAATTAATCACTCTGGAGATTGTTCTCAAAATGGTTGAAAAGCAAGGGAAGCTTATGTCCTCAGGGAAATTGCGGCCGCAATGGGGTTTGCAAAGTCCACTGTGGCTGCAATCCTGCAAGCCCACGCCAAATGTGGCCCCCCTACCAAGAAGACCCCAACTGATGCCTATACTTTGACCAAAGGTGACACAGCTCATCCCCTTATGATAGCCATTATGGAACGTGACCCACGGATGCTCCTGGTCCAGGTATGTCTCCAGTTGGGACTCCACGGCATCTTCACCAACAAAAGAATGGTGAATTTGTGAATGCACAGAGTTGAGGTTGCTGCTAGAATCTTGTCCAATCAAGTTCTCAGTGGCCCCATTTTGGTGGATACCAATCACTACAATTCAACTATTATTAATTTTATTAAAGGGAGGGCAATGAGAGCCCATAATGATATCATCTTTCTGTTGTATGCTAAGATATCTGCAAGTATTCAAGACTATGGAGAAAAGCGTATCCAGTCTGATGTGTACAAGCACGGCTTAATCTTGTATTGTTTTGTTGGGGTTTTATTGGCAGTTTCCCATTGGGTGTCAATTATTACTTGGCAATATCAAACCATGCAGATGGGTATGCCTACCAGACAGATCTCCAGGCCATGCTTGAGGAGTGGGCCACACAAAACGCCGTGCACACAGTTGTACTGAGTGCAGAGATGGAGCAGCGGGAATGGACTATCCATGAAATCAGGGCTACAGGGCATACTTGTTGGTCCTACCCCATCAACTACGCCAACATACATCTTGCAGATGTATGTCTCTAAAATTCTGGTTCTTCCCTCAGGCGTTTAAAGCCTACCACCTACAACAAACTATGCACCCAAATTGATAAGGGGTATGAGCTTTTCCCTTCTGCGTCCATCCAGGACTTATTTGATATCATCATCTTCTATTCAAGTAATAGTGATAAGTCCATAAAGGACCCCTGTCTCCCCCCACGCCAGTACATCTGTTTTGTCAAGCCTGTATATGTGATGGAAGAAGAATTTGAGCAATTGAAGCAATCAGCTCTTGCTGCCTCTTCCCAATCAATAAACCCTACCTCCCCCCATTAAGCCACCAGCCTTCCAACCCTGACTCCCAAACCACCACCCATTCCCTCCCCACTATCTCTGATGCCACCTCTTTCACAGGTGCAGATGAAGGCAATATTCATTCTTCCCATTCCCTCCCCTTCCTGTCCTTTGATTAGTAAATAAATCTTTTCTTTGTGACAACTTATTAAAATTGATATCTCTCTTTCAATTCATAATTAATAATATTTTCTTTTTACATTATCAACATTTCCCATAATCAATACAATGTTGTACATTTTTGAATAGCTTTAAATTATGAGCATACATATTTTTCATCATCATTAATAAATTAAAGACAATAAATGTAAATATTGCATTAAAATATTTCAATTAGACGTCAACTATTGATATTTAAAAATTATGTGCATAACTCAAAGCATTTTGTTTAATAAAATTCATTGTAAACTAGGCCTTTTTCATTGTAATTTATCTAAATGGACTGTGTTTATATTAGAGAGCCATTAACACTTAGTAAAAATATTGATACATAGTGCATTTCACAGCCTGTATATTTACCTATTGGTAATAATTCTATAAACTTTTTAGTTGGATTTTGCAAAGTAATAATAATGTAATGTGTTAATGAATACTGTTTATTGTCATTAATTGGCTGATTTTCTTTGCTGTGTCAATTGTACATTTTCTGATATTTATGCACTAGTATCCAATTGGTTGGTTTCACACCCAATCACACAGGCAATAGGAAACCTAGCCACCACCCTGACCACATCCAGTCTTGGGGTGGCGGCTTGTTTTCCTATTGCCTGTGTGATTGGATGTGAAGCCAACCAATTGGATACTAGTGCGTAAATATCAGAAAATGCACAATTGCCACAGCAAAGAAAATCAGCCAATTAATGACAATAAACAGTATTCATTAACACATTACATTATTATTACTTTGCAAAATCCAACTAAAAAGTTTATAGAATTATTACCAATAGGTAAATATACAGGCTGTGAAATGCACTATGTATCAATATTTTTACTAAGTGTTAATGGCTCTCTAATATAAACACAGTCCATTTAGATAAATTACAATGAAAAAGGCCTAGTTTACAATGAATTTTATTAAACAAAATGCTTTGAGTTATGCACATAATATCAAAATACCAAGAGTTGACGCCTAATTGCAATATTTACGTTTATTGTCTTTAATTTATTAATGATGATAAAAAGTATGTATGCGTTGAAGATAGTACTATAAAAACCAGTTTTTTGATGGAATTCAAACAAAATGTCAATTATCTATAACTTGATTAACAAATTAGAAGTACACCTTCAAAAGGTTGTTGAAATTGAAAAAAATATCAGGGAAATAGTGACAGGAAAGCTGGGTGACAAGGGCCAGCCACTAATCCAGTCAAAAGAAAATGCTATGAACAAACTAGGAAATATTATAGACAAAAAGAATAAAGAAGCATTACTAAATCTCCAGGGAAAAATTCTATCAAGTCTGAAGTTCAACAATGCGGCCTACAATTTGTGGGAGTTCTGGCAGGGGGCCAAAGAAAATAATAAGATCAAACTAATTGAAGGAAATGAAGTTCCAAAGGAAATTAACACCAATGAAGAGGAAAATAATCAAATGGAAACAGACAAAAACAAAACACAAGCAATAAGCAGTAGTACTTTGCAAAATACAGAAACTTTATCAAATGAAAACCAAGAAGAAGCACAAGTAGCAAGAAAAATAAGAAAAATTAAGCCCAGGAAAATTAATGAAGAGCAGCCAACACTCATGAAGTTTGCCAAAGTGGCGCCTGTGGCTGAGGGGGCCACAGGGGAAACAATTAGTAAGTATTTTTATGTTTTACTTATATTTATTTTAGTCATCACCAGGAATGGGGATGAGGTTGCAGAAGTGGCGGCTTATACGCCAAGTTGGTTTTACGGGGGTTACCAGTCACTGGTAGCCCCTGTAAAAAAATAAATAAAAACTAAATAAATAAAATAATTCAACAGAATATGTTTAATTTTTCAAGTAGTGAAGCTAAAAATAGGGAATATTTACCACCCGCGGGGTGCTTGCTGTGGTTGAGGGAAGCATATGAAATAGGATCAAGTATCAACTTTAAAGAAATGAACAAAATTTGTGGGGATATCAAATTAAACTTTGATGAATACATATACAAAAGCATTCAAAGATTCCCCTTCACAAACATCAACAAATATGAAAAGAATTTAATAAAAACTGACTTTCAAATTGGAACTAAATATTTGAAAACTGCAATTTTTAATGAAGTATTTAAGGCACTGTCAAATAAAGTCGGGATGCAGTCCTTGTCAATACTTTTAAACATTTATTAATATTGTTTGCTGAGGCCTGGGGGGCTGATTCAAGTCAGACGCCCCCTGGAACCCTCTTCAAGTTCAACCAAACATCCTATATCAACAGGTTAGTTCAAACATTCAAACAATTATTCATGTTCTTGGAAAAGTATACCTTGCAAAGAATCCATGTTGCAGTATACCTGGGAATCCTCCTCCACTGCATATTAAAAACCAACATCAAAAATTTGGAGGATGTACCTATTCAAATGGATATTTACCGTGTAGCCCTTGACTGCCAGAAGACACCACGGGGATATAGGACAGTCAAGCACGTCCTGTATGACTCATTTGCATTGGCAACATTATACGGGTACTATGTTCCCCCCAAAAAAAACCTACTAGTTGATTCACTCACCTGCCTTCCTTTTATCAAACAATCAACAACCACTGGGGTACAGGGCGCCACCCCTCTAGCAATTGCATCCAGGGTTGTTCACCATGTACAGAAGAGTATGTGGATCCAATTAGAAACATTAGCTGAAAATTTGACTTTGGGGTATAATTCCCCAGAATAATCACATTCCCTTTGCAATTTGCATCTCCCTAATAAATTATCTTCCCTTGAAATTTAACTTTTATATTTATTTTATTTTTTATATTTTAATACTAAAATTTAAATATTGAACTATGTAATATTAAAATTTCACTATAAGAATTTTGTATTACATATTTAAATATTAAAACTTCAGTATCTAAAATTTAATATTAAAATTTTAATAATACATATCATAATACTTAAATTTTTAATATCAAATATTTCAATATTGAATAAATCACAATTTAATAAAAATAGTTTAAATTTTGAATATTTAAACTTTAATATTTAAATTTTAAGATTTATAATTACAATTTTACTTTTAATATTTTAATTTTTTACTTTTAATTTTTAAATTATAATAGTAATATATAATTAAGTTGATACTAATAAAGGGACAGTTTAATAAAGTGAACATGTGTAATAATAAAATATGATTTATAAATTTGTTTATTTACCAGCGCATCAAATACAAGTTCATTTATTACATAAACAAACAACAAGAATTGAATTTATCCACATCATGTGGCCTGCTCCACTTATATACTAAACAAATGATTGTTTAGGACTTGAATTACCTTTCCCTTGTAATATGATTTGATAAACATATTCAATATGCTTGACCTGCATCCTAAGTACTAATTAGTAAGTAATATATGAAAATCATTGGTTTCCATGTTGTGTGGCTATAGTGGCACTGAAATAACAAGGATCAGATGATGACCTGCAAGGTCCAATTTGTGGCTTAGAAAAGCCAAAGTACCATCAAGGATTCACAATTATTTAAATAAACTAATTTATTTCTATCTTTTTTTTAATTTATTTATTTGTTAGTGCAAAAGCCAATAATAATATTCAGTGCATTATAATACAAATATATCCATCTTACCTAGTATACTTAATTTTACTTACCTTTTCTATGTATTCTTATATGTCTATAATACAATTAAACGTCACATCTTTATATATAAATAATAATTTTTGAGTCCTAATAAAAACAAAATAAATAAAAATAAAAATAAATAAAACCTGGAGCGCCCATTTATCTGATTAGCTCAGAGGCCAGGGCTTTAGGGAGGAAGGATTCCGAGTGCTCATAGAAAGCTGCTACCACATTGGGTGGCATTGCAAATTGACTGACCTCAAGAATATTGAATAGATCCTCAGTGTCCTGAGGAAGGCCTTGTTTCACCTTATTCTTGATCCAACCAAACAGCTCCTCAATTGGATTCAGGAATGGGGAATATGGCGGGGAGAAGAGAAATCTCATTGGACAATTGGTAAGTTGGTAAGTTGGTGGCTGGAGGTGTGGCTGTTTTTGTCAATGGGGGGAACTCAGACACAACCAGATCCACTTTGTGGAACCTGACATTATCAAGAACAACAATGTTGGTTGTGCTGCTGTAATTTATCCAAAGGTACTCCTTGACGCTCAGAGAAAATCAAGAAATGTTCTGCTGTTATGGGAGCCCTTAATCATTTGGTATTGGTCCAACCTGCAAGGACCAAGAAGCGCAACCATTGAATAGGTCTGGGAACGGATAGCTGAACAATGGGCTACGCTGTCCTTGGACCCCTTCTCAACCCACCCATGCCTAGACCTGAGTGAGGAGGAAATCAACAATTTGTCAATATAGAAGAACTGGACATTCCCAGTCTCCTTTAGTACCAGATATGTCTTGACATAAATGTGTCAATCCTCAATGGTCTTTTCACTGTTCCTATTATACGGCAAAACTCCCAGTACTTTCCAGGAGAAGCCCAAATCAAACATTTTTTGTATACAAGGGTTTTGGAAACAGAAAGCCCAAACTCTGTGGCAATCATTGATTGGACAGCAAGTGTGTCAAGGTGGCAATCCTTGGCTATCCACTGCTGGATTGTGTCAATGTGAATAGGCTGAAGGAGTTTGGGCTGTCTTTTTGCCTTGGTGGATTTGGCAATTTTCCTGGTATTGCTATACTTGTTGTTGATGTTGGCAATGTATCTGGCCGTGACACCAAATTGGGACGCAATATCCCAAACCGCCATTCCCCTGTTCAAGCAAATGAGGAGAGCTTCACGCTCACTATCTGTCAACCGACGCTGGCCCTTGGCAGGTATCACAGCATCCTGGCTACCAGGCTTAACACAGGGGATGTGGACCTTTGTGTAGAAGGTGGGATCACGCTTGCTTGCAGTGGCGCCATCAATGATGGCATAAGACACAGGCACAGATGGCTCCTCAGTTGTGGCCAATGGCTGATAGGAGGTATCAAAAACATGGGGGCAGGAAGTAGCAACTCTTGGGTCAAGAGTGCATGGCCAGGTGACAACTGGGTAAACAGTGGAGGTGTAAATAACCTCAGTGTTCCCAGTGACCCTGGTGTAGGAGACTTTGATAGCAGGCCTTGAAAGTGGCTTCTGCCTGGGATTCAAGCTGGTAGTTATGGCTTGGGATGCAGGAGGTGGTAGGCTGGTGCTGACTCTTGGGAGGCCTGTGTATTGGCATGACTCCCCTCAAGTTAGGTTCTGGGTCTGGTCTTGGACCCTCTGGGGTGCCCTCATGAACGGGCTGCCCCGTGAGCTGGTGCAGGAGCTGGTTGGGAATGTGATTGACAGTCCATAAAAATAAAATAAAAATATATTTTTTTTAGATTAAATATGTATTTATTTGGATTTATTGGTTTAGTTGTGGGTAGTTATTTTCTATTGAGTTAGCCTTGAATAGTAACAGAATTTCTATATCCATGATTTGAAGTGAATAATATTGTATCCTTTCCAGTTTTTGATGATTTTAAAGTTTAATCACTTTTTATGTCTAAACATGGTTGTTGAGATTAAATTTTTCATTTGATTTTATCCAGAGTGGAGCTTCTTGATTTGGGTTGGTGTTTCCTAGTGTGCTTACTATACATTGAATTTGGATTCCAGTTCCTGCAATTAATATCTGAGTTTACTAGTGGCATTCAAAAGTGATTTGAAATTTGGTTCTTGGATTTGACAATCCTGCAATTTCAAAAAACATAGTAAACTTAATGAAAATGGTTGATGGATTTGAACACTTCCAAACTGATTCCAGTTAATTCATTTTGTCCATTGGAAATATGCAGTTTGACTTGAACTTTGCAAAGTGTCTATGAGTTCCCGCATTTTCAAATATTCAAATAAAAATACAAAGAATTCAATTTAATTAAAAAAAGGCCATCCCTCAAAAGTGACTCAAAATTTGGACCAAGGATTTGACAATCCTGCATTTTTACATTCAGGTTCTGAATTTACAGTAGCATCTGTGGTTCAAATCAGAGGTGATTCAATCCCAAAAAAACACAGGCAGGCAGCCCTCTGGTCTCAACCAGGGTTTGAGTCATGTTCTAAACCTTGGGTTTTGACTAGGGAAGATATTTCATTTCTGACACTTCTAATCTCTGATCCATTGAAGAAAAGCCTGGTGATAAAAGACTATATGAACTCATAAGTCCAGCACCAGGCTTTATGGCCATTCTTAAATAAAGATGTGTTATGAAAAATTGGTTTTTTCAATTAGTTTCATATTTTATTCTTGTTATTTATTATCTGAAAACCGCTCCTTCTAGGCCGCCAGCCCCTCTGATTGCAATTTTCTCTGTCAGGTGTACCTTACAAACCCATGCACTTTATAGAGTATCTTCTGAAGCCCAAGCTCAAATACTATATGTCTGAGAAAATATTATTAACTGATCTCTTGGCCTGCACAAAATAGTTAACCTTTTAATTGCAAAGGCATCTGGCACATGACAGAACCCTGCCTGTTTAAGAATATATAAATTTTCTTCTTACCTACTAACTAAATTTAAAATTCCCTACACAAAAGCCCACATCACCCAGATGTGTAAAGTTACTCCCCCCTTTGACCTTGGATAGAGCCATCTTCTCTCAACAAACCAAGAAATCACTTTAAAATCTTGCTAAACCTCTGAATCCATTAGAGGATTTGGCTCACACAATTATTGAAATATTTTTCTTGGCTTATTCCTCAAAAGTCAACATCTCATTGTCACAACCTCTCCACCTAACTGTGAAAAAAACACTAATTAGTTGAATTTCCTGTTGGCCATAGCTTGCCTTTTTTAAACTGATCTGCAACAACCAATTATTGGTTATCACATCAATGCCCTCATTCTGCTCTGAAATGCAGGTATTGCTCACACAAACCTATCTAAACATCCACAGCCAATCAAGCGCATTTTCATAAATTATTTCAAAAACTTCAAACCCCCCTGATACAGGGTTGAAAATTTTATCAAGTAGCTAATCAGGACTTTACCCCCACTCCTGGCGGTTTCTTAACCCTGAAAATTTTTCCTTAAAATAGCAAGCAGGCTTTTGTGAGCCCCTGCTTGTCTATTCTTATTAAATAAAGTTTGTAGTGCTGCCTTGCATAGTTGTCCCTGGATTTCTTCCCTCTTTAAAACTTTTAGTAGAAATTTTGGTCCCCATTACCTCTGATTTTCCCCTGGCTTCTGGCTTCCTGTTCTGTTCATCTAAATTAAGTATTAGTAATTTGACTTTATTTTATCTGTTTCACTCTTTTTTTAGTTTAAACTTAAATTAAGTTTTTATTGGATATAATAACTTAAATTTTAAGTTGAATTTTATCTATTTTAAAGCAAAAATTAGCTTCAAAGTTGATCACTGACTAAGTAAAGGATTCCCTGCAGCTTCTCTGCCTTCTAATACCTTGTTTAAGTACCAAGCTTTTAAAAACCTTTTGATAACCCAAATTGGGGGTTTTACTTTGGTCTTCTCCTCCAGATCACCTGGGGTCTCTAAAATTCTCTGAATAATTAGAAAATGTTGTTCCCCTAGGCAAAATTTATTGTTCTCACCATTCTCCTTGTCCTAATCCTGCTATGGACCACTTTTTCATAATTGTGGTTCTGCCTGTCCTCCCCTACCATCTCAGTAAAAATTATCCTGCTAAGCTCTTATATATGGGTCATTATTTTAGGGATTAGGCCATTTTCAAATACACATGCTGCCCAAGTTGCAGCATAATACAGTTCAATTTTGAAAAAAATCAAATCACAAATATTTATATTAAAACAGTAATAACTCAACAAAATTTAATGTTTTTTACACTTTAAACTATCAAAATGAAGCTAATAATCTTATCTTTCTATTGATGTTAAAATATTAATATGTATACCATACTAAATATTAAAGAAAAAGCAATTTAAAAGATCATATGTCATACTTTATTATATTATTTTGATAATGAAATAAAGTATATTACTTTAAAACTAGAAAATACTTATTATTTTATGATATAGTATATATTTTTATTTAATCAAATTAAAGATAAGGTCAAGAGCATTATTTTTGCATTTTGATTTATTTAAAAAGCTCTATTATTTAGGATTTTATGCTAGTTTGAAGTTAGGATATTAATTTATTTGCTGTTTGGATGAATTTTGAGGTTCAAGTGAGCTGTGAACCTCAAATTAAGCATTTTTTAAATACAATTCTTTAATTTCTTATCATTTTAAAAACATGTGGAAGAGTTACAATTAAGTGAATACAGCATTTTAATTGATTTATATAGATTACAAAGAGGATGTGATGTAATTTGATGCTTAGCTGCTACACATATATCACTTGTGCATTAAAACTGGGGATTTCATTTATTTTAGGACTATAAATTTAAAAGAAATTTTAATAAAAGCTATCACATAATTTCTTTCATAATGGTGTCATAAGGCTTGGTATATAAGAGCTAAAGCACCACCTAAGGTTTACTTCAAACCATCTTCACAAAAAGATATTATTCCTGCAATAAGAACTCTTTTGCAAGGCATCTCTACAAAGCATCTCTTTATTAGCAATCATAAATCCAATATTATGGAATCTGTTAACTTCACCTCTGCCATGCAGCCATTTTTCTCATTGGGGGCATCAACAAAAAGAGAAAGAATTGCTATGCTAAAGAAAGCATTCCTCTTTGTTTCCGGAGGAAATCTTAATTCCTTCATCAATCACTTCCTCACTCAGACTGAGTTTGGAAAAACAGAGTTCATTCCCTTAATTCAAAATCAGAAACTAAATGGGATAATTGATAAATTAAAGGATCTTCTAAAATCTGCTCACCAAAAGCATTTCCTAGCCTTGAAATCTCTGGTTACTTCCAGTTACTCTTTAAAAGAGCTTACTAATATGGAATTTAATATAACAAAAGTGAGTTTGAATACTCAAGAAAAATAAATAAAAATAAAAATGTAAGCTTGAACAAAAAAAGCCAAAAAGATAATAACTATTTTTCATGAATGACATTTCAATACTTGTATTGAAAACCCGGGAATCAAACCCCAGGCCTCAGGAAGAAGCCTTATGTTGACCAGGGTAGATAGGAGCCTGTCTGACTTCCAGTTGGGTCAAACTCTGGCCCGCCAGAGATGCCTTGCCCCAACCAGGAGTAACAGGAACCTGCCAGCCTGCCAAGTGTCAAGACTGTAAGTTTAATATCAACATTGGGAACCCTGTAATCAAACCCTGACCCTCCAAAGGCTGTTTGGTCACCCAGGATGGTCAGGAACCCGCCAACTCACTGAGTTGCAAACCCAAGTTGTTGAATTACTCCAATACCTGTCAGTTTCCTAAGGATAATTCCCCAAATAGTCACCAGATTGCTGCTGACCTTGTGCCACCAAAGATCCAGACCTATGCAGAGGTTTTAGCTTGCCTAAAGGAGGTTAAGAGTAAGCCTATTGCTAGCCCTTCCAATGACCACCAGCAGCTGCTAGTCTCCAGTCCAGAATGGGTAATATAATTTGACTGCTCAGGTGATGTGGTGAACAGTAGCAGCGGAACAAAGCATTGCCACTTCTGTTCACCAGAGCAAGCACAACCTGGATCCACCACCCTTGAGACTCTGAGCCAAGATTCATGCCCTGCC
This sequence comes from Entomophthora muscae, assembly GCA_014839935.2. Lineage (NCBI taxonomy): Eukaryota > Fungi > Entomophthoromycota > Entomophthoromycetes > Entomophthorales > Entomophthoraceae > Entomophthora > Entomophthora muscae. The sequence goes on along the minus strand of QTSX02000009.1, from coordinate 112,778 downwards.
AGTGCCTTGTCTTTGAACCTGAACCCTGCAAAAATCAAAGAAGCAAAACCACATGGTATAAAAGCCCTGGTGGTATGAGAATGACCCTATATCATTTTTGATAATAAAGTTTTATGAACCTTTGGTTTGAACAAATGCTATCTTATATAGTCTTAGTGATCTTTCATCTCAACTCTGGCCAATTAGACAATCAGGCAACTGCCACCTCTCAAGACCAACCTGCTGACCCGCATCAGGCACTATACTGTTCCCCTGAAGCCCCCTTTGGACCTGTACATTTTACCAAATACCCACCCCACCTACTCAGAGTACAACTTGGAGACCATCCTCATTGCCATCCCCTTGGCAAGAACTAGAGAGACTAAATACATAGGACGTGAAGAAAAGTGGATTGAGGTGCCGCCCTTATTGTTCAAAGACAAGTACAATTATCTGCCTGCATACTTTATCCTCATGATTCCGCCCTTAACCCCGCAACCTGACTGCCCAATGAAACCCCTGCTGCCGCTGAGACCACGTCCACTCAACTGTTTAAAGTACTCTACATTACTTTGACAGGAATGATAGACTCTATGGTGCCCAACTCAGGGTCCTGGTCTTTGCTTGGGTGATTCATATCCTATATTATCAAGTTAGCACCCATCCTATGGTGGGCATTACCCACTGGCCCGGCAGTACACTGTCCAGAGTCACCTAATGTCTCTTCTTATTCCTGGCTTCCTGACATTATGGCAATTGTTTAAAAATATGGCAAACTGGGCCCCAAGATGTTATTAACACTTGGGGCAACTTGTATGCTTTTTTGGTTATAATCACTTATTACACCCATAAGGCAATTACCTCCCTGATACTCTCATGGATGAAGAACTGATCTGCCAAAGAACTGAAAGACCCTGAACTTGGTGAAGAACTCTAGAACCCAGCCACATCACAAGTACAAAATATGATAGTGAACCAGACCACAACCAAGGAGGACATGCCCCAGATGGGCAAACTCACCTTAAAGAAGCTTGCTGAGCCATGCCAGTCCTCCACCTTCACTTTCAAGCCAACGCCAATGCCTACCCCAGCAACACTGAAAGGTCTTGGGGGTTACCTCCATGATGTCAGGAGACGCACTAGATTGATTCAGAAAGGCCACTGCTAAAGATATCAAATTTTGCCTTGACTACTTGATATTTGAAGCCAAACTCATGAGCACTGGCAACAGCCAAGACACCAGATACTATGTGCTAAACTCTCTGTTGGAGATCTGACAAGGGAACTGTGAGAGAGGGGGGCTAAACCAACTAAGTTTGGCTCCCATCCTGGTGGGACAAACCACCAGGATGCCGCCCAGTGGAGGACTGGGACGGCTGCTCAAAGGGGGGACCACAAGGACAACACAGGAGACATTTGAGGGAAATAGGCGTTCAGACCCATCAACACCAGTCTGTTGAGCAGTCAAGGGGTGCAGGTGGGAGTGAGAGGGGACAACACAGGGAACACAAGTTGTACTGAATCACTTGGGGACAAGCTGAGGAGGGGAGGCATGTAAGACGCATCCCCCTCAGAGGCAGGCAAGGAGAGATCTGCAATACCCAGTTCTAAGTTGTAACATGTAAAACTCTTAACCACAGCCTCTCCAGAAAAGAGAAGGGCGCTGGGGAGATTTCAGAGACTGGTAAGGTCTTCACTCATAAGACAGGCAGAGGAAGAGATCTTTCCCCGCAAGTCTGGGGAAGTAGACCACAAGAGCAGCAGAAATGAGGCCAAGGAGAATACCACAAATTTTGCAATAGGGAGTATCATCAAAAAAACCAGCACAAAATTTAAAGGAGATTGGTACAAATTTCCAAACTGCAAACAATAAAAAGTTGGGGGACCTGGGGACACACAAGAAAAAACCAAGCAGGAGACAGCAGGACAACCCTGGGGGGCTTGGCAATGAGCTCAGAAGGCTTTGAAAGCAATTAAAACAAAAAACAGGTTTGAAAACCAAGAAATTAAAGGAAAGTCAAGATAAAAGAAGATTTTTATATTGATTTTAACTTCAAATTTAGGTTTTGAACGTGAGTTTTGAAATCAAAACAGAAGACAACAACAGCTATATGCTGGAGCCTGTTTGGGTGAAGCTAGAGGAGAGCCCAAGTTCAAAACGGGATGCAGAAAGGTAAGTGTAAAGGGTATAACTAACCCTTTTAAAAATTTAGACAATAGGAACTCCAAGCAAGGGGCCCCAATAATCAGTGTTTATTTTGAAAAGTGAAGTGCAATAACCAAACTTTATTAAATTAGAAAATAGACAAGCAGGGGACTGAAAGTCCCCTTGCTGTGTTAAAAGGAATGGATTGCAATGAAGATGATCACATGACAGTTGAATCTAGATTCAATTGTCTGGGAGAAAAACTTTGCTGGATAGGGTCAGAGATACTGGAGGGTTTTACTCTAATTTCTGCAGCTCTGCCTGATTGGCTAGATGTCATCCCAACCATTTCAGATTCATTTGCTTTTCTGGTTGTTGATGTGACATCATTTGATTGGCTGATCCTGATAATTTTCAAGAGAGGATGACACCATGATAACAAACAATCTAAATTGATCAGTGTTTCTCTGCAAGCCAGGACAACCAAAGCAGGGGGATCTGCAAGATAGGCCAGAACAAATCTCTCATCAACATTATGGGCTAAATTTCCTAGGGAATTAAATGGCTTGGCTGTTGTTTTTGGCCCTTTTTTGGTGTGGCAAGGAAAAACAGTTCAATCCAAGGCCATAGGTGGCAGTTAATTTACATTATCCTTTCCTTTTTCCTGGGGCCAGATCCCTCCCTGGGGTAGCATAGCCACTGAGAAGTTCTTGTGCGCTTTGGGAATCTTGAGCGCCAGAAGAGACTTAGGGGGCAAGCGCTGTTGGATTGTTCTTATGAAACTCTTGTACCAGATCCCAGCAATTTCTGAAGTCTGAGGAGCTTACCCAGCTGTTGTTGTACAAGGGATATCCTTTCCAAGATACACAATATTGAAGGGACTTGTGAATCCTATGTGAGGCTACTATGGCTTCTACCTCATACTTGGGGGTCCATCCACTAAGGTGGGGTCAGGGGTGCTGGGGAGATCCCCCTCAAAAGGGGACAGGCAACAGGTGTTGAAGGTACTGTGAATCTGATAGGAGGGGGGAGATCCAATAAAAATACACCATTACCCTTATCCTCCAAGACCTTGAAGGGACCCAGTCTCTTTGGGGAAAACTTCCTTGAGAGCATCTTCATTTGAATATTGGTGGCATCCAACACCACAAGCAAGTCTACTGGGAAATGGGGAGCAGGCTGCCTATTCTTATCCACCGCTTTCTTGTACGCCTCAATAGACTTGGTTAGGGTGCTTTGGACTTTGAGGTGAATGGCCTTGAGGTGAGCCGCCATGTCTGCAGCGGCCGGTATACTTGCCTGGAGCAAGGGACCTATCACAAATGCTGGGGAAAACCCCAGAGTAGCCTGGAATGGGGACACCCCTGTGGAGGCATGCACAGTGTTGTTGTAAGCAAACTTAGCTAATGGAAGGTCATTGGACCAGGAGTCCATGAAGGTATTTGCGTAGCAGAGCAGATGTTGCTCCATGGTTTGGTTGACTCTTTCCGTCTGCCCATCTGACTGGGGATGAAAGGAGGTGGACCTGCATGGCTTAATGTTTAGAATCCCCAGTAGAGACTCCCAGAACATGGATGTGAACTGGGGGCCTTGGTTGCTGATGATCTCCTGCGTTAAGCCAAAGTTGGGGAAGATGTGTTTCACAAACAGGTTAGCCATCCCTACTGAGTCCAGGGAGGTTAGGCATGGGATGAAGACTGAATATTTGGTGAAACAGTCAACTACCACCATGATGGAGTCAAAGCCTCCCAACAAGGGGAGAGCCACCACAAAGTCAACTGAGATGGATGACCACGGACCTTGAGACTGCTGTAGGGGGTGGAGAAGACCATTGTTCCCTGAATAATCCGGTTTAGAGCGGGCACAAGTAATGCACTTCTTAATCCAGGGGCCTACTGCCTTAGTTATCCCAACCCAGCTGTAAGTACACCTGATGAGCTCAAGCAGCTTCTTTGTGCCAGGATGACCAAACAGGGGAGAATCATGATGTTCTGTCATGACACGCAGCCGCAAGTCCTTTGGAACCCACACTTTATTGTTTTGGTAAATTATCCTATCCTTAAGAGTATAGGGACCATTAGATGCAGAGTTGGGTGACAGCTTTGCGCAGATGGCCTGGCCATCTAGAGAGGAGTGCTGGGCCACCAGAACGTTTTGCAGAAGCGTACTGGGGAGGGCCAGTGGGGGGTCTAACTTGGAAGAGGGGGCAGGGGCAATGACCAGAAGCTGTGGGGGAACAGCTGGAGGTGTGGGTGTGGTTTGAGGGAGAGGGGGGCTAGAGTCCAGAAGGATCAAGGATTCTGGGATTACAGTGACCTGAGGGTCCTCATTGCCCCTCACTGGGTATATTGCAGGGTTGCAACTCAGTAGGTCAGGGAGAATGTTGAGCTCCCCTTTTACAAACTTGTACTTTAACTTGTAACCAGAGAGCGTCTTCATGACACGTGCCTGGCGGGGGAGTAACTTCTGGGGCTTGCAAAAGTAACAGAGGGCCTTATGGTCCGTACAAACCACAAACTTGTGTTGAGCACCCTGCAGGTGATGTCTCCAATGAGTGATGGCGTCCACCACAGCCTGTAACTCCTTGTCAAACACCGCCCAGGAGCACTCGTTGGGGGCAAACTTCCTGGAGAAGTAAGCAACCAGAAGCTCCTGACTGTTGTGTTCCTGAAGGAGGACCGCCCCAGCAGCCACGCTAGAGGCATTGCAAGCCACAATGAACTGTTTGCTAGTGTTGGCGTGGCGTAGCACTGGGGTGGAGACAAAAACCTGCCTGATGGCCTAAAAGGCCTCCTGGCATGCAGGGGTCCACACAAAGGAGGTGTTCTTGCCAGCCAGGGGGTGCAGGGGGGCAGCAAGCTCTGAGATGGCAGGAGAGAACTTCTTGAGGAAGATCATTGTACCCAGAAAGCAGCGTAACTCCTTCTGATTCTGGGGGTAGCCCACTCCCAAAGGGCCTTGGCCTTGTTGGGGGAGACTGTGTGGCCGTTCTTCAGGACCAAGTTGCCCAGAAAGGTAACCTCAGACTTGAAGAACTCACACTTGCTGGGCTTGATGAATATCCGGGCCTTGTGAATGGCCGCCACCACTGCCACCAGGTCCTTGGCATGCTGCTCAGGAGTGGGGGAGTGGATCAGGATGTCATCCATGTACGCCACAGCACAAGTGAAGTGGAGATCTCTCAAGGCGTCCTCAATGACTTGCTGAAAAATTGTGGGGGCATTCTTCAAGCCAAAAGGCATGACCTTGAATTGGAAGCAGCCGTGTCAAGTCTTGATGGCAGTAAGCCACTTTTCCCCCTCCACCACACAAACCTGGTTAAAGGCATTAACAAGGTCCAGTTTTGAAAAGACACAAGACTTGGCAATGGACTGAGCAATTGAGGCTTCCAAGGGGAGGGGGTAGCAGTCTGGGACAGTGACGTTGTTGAGAAGGGTATAATCAATGCACAGCCAAAGGGATCCATCCAATTTCTTGGAAAAGACCACCAGGGAGCTAACCAAGGAAGCCTTCTTGACTATCCACCCTTTTGCCAGCATGTTGTCCAGCTACGCACCTAACACCTTATCCTCCAATTCACTAAGAGGGTACATTGGGGTGTCAATCTTTACGAGGTCAACCGTTGTCTTAAAGGTCAAATTGTGGCAAGAGTGTGGAGGGAGGGCACAGGAGAAGATAGCATCAAAGGCGTCCTTGAAGGGAGCAAGGATGGCCAGAAGGGTAAAGGGCTTGGAAGGGGAGACTGGGGTTGCCGCAAGAGACAAGCATGACTCAGGCGGTTCCCACCCCAAAGGGAGAAGGGGGAAGGAACCCAGACACCCATCTAACAAAAATTGAAGCTTGTTGATGAGGCAGTCAATCTGTACCAGGTGGCGCTGCCACCACCCCACACCCACAATTACGGGATACAGGAGGTCCTCCACAGCAGAGAATTTACTCACAAACACGTGGGAGCCTGTACAGTAACTAAGTGGGTTAGTGAGGGGGTAACTGAGCACCGGTACCTGGCTAGCAGTGATTAGACTCTGAGGAGGGAGCAAGGACAAACCCAAGGATTGGGCCAGTTCCAGGTCCATAAAGTTGCCCGCAGCACCTGTATCTACCAACACTGTAGCCTTAGCCTGGCGGGATTTGGTAAAAAAGGTTGCAGTAAAAAGGAAGTAAGAAAGATCTTCTTTATTCTGCAGGGTCAGAATAGACGCGGCAGGGTCACAGGAAGAAACCTCAGGGATGACAGATGAAGCCGCAAAGACAGGGAGAAATCCTGTGGAGGTGGGCCAGTTGGGGGCCTGGCGGGGGCGGCACATGACGTTGATGGTGGGCGCCTTGGGAGGCTTAGCCGCGGGGGACTTAGCCTGGACAGACTTGGAGACCAGAAGATGAGCCAGCATACCAGACTTGGGCTGGTAGGCAGGCTTGGCGCCAAGCTTGCGGGCCAATGCAAATGCCTTCTCAAGAGAGGTAGATGCTGGATCCCACGCACTCTTGTCAGCTGAAGCTGTGTCTAAGGAGTTGCGGAACATGGCCACTGCCATCTTGGTAGGGAGGTCCAGGGAGGCAGCTTTCACTGCAAAGCACTCAACATGAGAGGCAAGATCCAGGGCAAGGCCTTTGGAATGAAGAGTCTCAAATATAACTGAGGCCTTGGAACCCAGAGCAGCCACTGCAGAGGAAACCAGTGTAAGGAGGGAGGAATTATCCACAAGTTCCTGGCTTTGGTGGAGGAGAGTGTGCACCCAGAGGCAGGCGTCTCTGTCAAGTGCATCCAAGAGATCCACTGATCTCTGCGCGTTGGAGATGGGAGTGTCTGCGGATGCTGAGTCTACAGAGAGGCGGAGCTGCAGCTCCCCAAGAGCGTCGAGAACCTTCTCACAGACAGCCACAGAGGGGGGTGCAAGGTGACACCAGGGTAATATTCACTACTGATGCAGCCAAGAAAGCTGTGGAGAGAGAGGCCAACTTCTTGGTGAGGCACAACTTGAAGGGGGACAGAAGTGGTCACATGGCCCACACCAAGAGGAATCCAGCAAGGAGGGATCCTAAGCTGGCTTGGATGAGGGCAAGAAGTAAGCTCCACACCCAGTAGCAAAAGGCTTAAAAGGCAGAAGAAATGGGCTTGTCTATTATGTGAGAGAGGGGGCTAAACTAACTAAGTTTAGCTCCCATCCCAGTGAGACAAACCACCAGGATGCTTCCCAGTGGAGGACTGGGACAACCGCTCAAAGGGGGGACCACAAGGACAACACGGGAGATATTTGAGGGAAATAGGAGTTCAGACTCATCAACACCAGTCCGTTGAGCAGCCAAGGGGTGCGGGTGGGAGTGAGAGGGGACAACACAGGGACCACAAGTTGTACTGAATCACTTGGGGACAAGCTGAGAAGAGAGGCATGGAAGACGCATCCCCCTCAGAGGCAGGCAAGGAGAGATCTGCAATACCCAGTTCTAAGTTGTCACACGTCAAACTCTTAACCACAGCCTCTCCAGAAAAGAGAAGGGCGCTGGGGAGATTCCAGAGACTGGTAGGGTCTTCACCCACAAGACAGGCAGAGGAGGAGATCTTTCCCCACAAGTCTGGGGAAGTAGACCACAAGAGCAGCAGAAATGGGGCCAAGGAGAATACCACAAATTTTGCAATAGGGAGTATCATCAAAAAAACCAGCACAAAATTTAAAGGGGATTGGTACAAATTTCCAAACTGCAAACAATAAAAAATTGGGGGACCTGGGGACACACACAAGGAAAAACCCAAGCAGGAGGCAGAAGGACGGCCCTGGGGGGCTTGGCAATGAGCTTGGAAGGCTTTGAAAGCAATTAAAACAAAAAACAGGTTTGAAAACCAAGAAATTAAAGGAAAGTCAAGATAAAAGAAGATTTTTATATTGATTTTAACTTCAAATTTAGGTTTTGAACGTGAGTTTTGAAATCAAAACAGAAGACAACAACAGCTATACGCTGGAGCCTGTTTGGATGAAGCTAGAGGAGAGCCCAAGTTCAAAACGGGATTCAGAAAGGTAAGCGTAAAGGGTATAACTAACCCTTTTAAAAATTTAGACAATAGGAACTCCAAGCAAGGGGCTCCAATAATCAGTGTTTATTTTGAAAAGTGAAGTGCAATAACCAAACTTTATTAAATTAGAAAATAGACAAGCAGGGGACTGAAAGTCCCCTTGCTGTGTTAAAAGGAATGGATTGCAATGAAGATGATCACATGACAGTTGAACCTAGATTCAATTGGCTGGGAGAAAAACTTTTCTGGATAGGGTCAGAGATACTGGAGGGTTTTACTCTAATTTCTGCAGCTCTGCCTGATTGGCTGGAAGGCATCCCAACCATTTCAGATTCATTTGCTTTTCTGGTTGTTGATGTGGCATCATTTGATTGGCTGTTCCTGATAATCTTCAAGAGAGGACAACACCATGATAACAAACAATCTAAATTGATCAGTGTTTCTTTGCAAGCCGGGACAACCAAAGCAGGGGGATCTGCAGGGTAGGCCAGAACAAATCTCTCATCAATAGTGTGGGCTAAATTTTCTAGGGAATTAAATGGCTTGGCTGTTGTTTTTGGCCCTTTTTTGGTGTGGCGGGGTAAAACGGTTCAATCCAAGGCCAGAGGTGGCAGTGAATTTACAGGAACTGCCCCATCTAAGCCTATATTAATGAGTTGCTTAAAATGAAGACTTACACCCAACTGGAGGATGAATTAGCCGCAATTATCTTTGGAAAAGGAGTTAACTTAGCCATGAAAGACGTTTTGAAATACCATCCATCCACACTGATCCTGGAGGAACTACTCCCCTGTGCAAAGGACTGAGCCTGAATCAAGAGGATCAGAACTTTTACCTTACCTGTGTTGGCAGAACTGTGACACCAAATTGACCAGGAATGTCCCCCAAAGAATTACAATGCTACTATCAAGATGGGTTGTGTTTCTACTGCCATGAGGCAGGACATCTCATCAGAGCTTGTCCTAAGAAAAATACATCTCCTGTATCCTTGGCACAAATAAACACATCTGTGTAATCTTAAAAATTTATCCAAGTGACCATAGAACTATTGGGAAACAAGCGCCAGATTGAAGCCTTTATTGATACAGGAGCTGACAAAAGCTTCATTAACACCAGCCTTGCAAAGGAACTAGGCTTGACAGCTTCAGAGCGCAGCTTACAAGTAGTCATGGGAAAAAGTTCTCTGTACACTGGTTACAAATGCCAACAAGAACTTCTGTTGACAATTGGACAATGTGTACCCGGTGTCCCTGATCCTCTTTCCAGGACTACCCCACCCCCTTATACTGGGTGACTCCTGGCCCAACAAACATGGCCTGATCTTGAACTACCACAAACAGACTGCTACATTGGGCCAACCTGAATCTTGTGGCACTGTTCCCTTCTGTATAAGCTCTGGCAGATCCCTGTCCAACAGACTCTTAATCATAAAGATAGAACCTAGCATTGGGATACTACCTACCCCCTGCATAAATGGGATCAAGTGTTTAGCAAAGAAGAAGCCACAAAAATACCCAGCCATTCAATCTACAATCACACTATAGACCTGTTGCCAGGGACCCAACCACACCACAGCCCCATCTACAGCTGCAATTACCGCAAACAAGTAGCCTTAAAAGTATACCTAGAGGACATGACAAAAAAGGGTTTCATCCAAGTGTCAAAGGCCCCCTGCTTGTCACCAATTCTGTTTGTACAAAAGAAAGATGGTAGAATGTGTCCATTTTTAAACTACCAGAAACTGAACAACATTACAGTGAAGAAACATTATCCCATTGTCAACGCTGACAACCTCTGTGATATACTGGCTGGAGCCCAGGTGTACTCAAAAATTGACCTGAGAGATGCCTTTAACCAGATCCAAATCAAAGACAGAGACAAATATAAGACAGCTTTCAAAACCAGATATGGGTTGTAAAAATACCTTGTAATGCCAGTTAGCCTGTTCAACGCCCCCAGAACTTTCCAAAGGATGATTAACACTGTCCTAGGCAAGTAAATTGACCAATTTTTTGTTGCATATTTGAACAACATCCTCATCTACAGTAAGTCACACAAAGAGCACCTCTAACACCTAGACCTTATACTGAAAAAACTCTCCCAGGCCAACTTACATGCCAAGCTTAAGAAATGTGAATTCTTTCAGTCCAAGGTCAAATTCCTAGGATACGTAGTGAATACCAGTGGTTTTGCCATGGTGCAGGACAAAGTAGAAGCAGTAACAGCCTGGCTGATGCCCAAATGCAGAAAGGATGTGAGAAGTTTTTTGGTCCTGACAAATTATTGCAGGGATTTCATCCAATTTTTTTCTCAAATTATGCTACCCCTGACCCGTCTTTTCTCTGAAAAAGTCCTGTTTGTCTGGACCCCAGAATGTATCATCACCTTTGAAGCCTTGAAGCTTGCTTTCACCTTTGCTCCTGTCCTGGCCATGCCAGATCCATCCAAATCATTTGTACTGGAAACCAATGCGCCTGACTTTGTGATGGGTGGGGTTCTTCTTCAGGAAAGAGGGGATAGTATATTAAATCCTGTAGCATATTACTCCAAGAAGATGCTGCCTGCCAAAGGAAACTACCCAATATACAACAAGTAGATGCTAGCTATAATGAAGACATTGAAGCATTGGCATAGGTACTTGTGTGGTGCCAAATTCCTGGTCAAAGTCCTGACAGATCATAAGAACCTGGTCTAATTTTTCAAGCCTAGACAACTGAACCAGAGACAGGCCAGATGGACCTTGAAACTGGCTGACTACACTTTGGCCATTAACTACAAGCCTGGGAAAGTGAATGTGGTACCTGATACCTTGAGTAGAAGAGCTGACCTAATTCCCTCCTCTGCAGAAACCAAAGACTGCAACACTCATACACTATTAGACCCAGCCAGCCTAGGCATCCAAATAATGTACATAAAGATCATGGCCCGCAAACCTGACATATTTGAGGCGCAGAAATTAGACAATTACTTGGCAGAACTCATCGCCAACTTGACCTCAGACCCAGAGAGCTGCCACCACAAGAAAGGATTCTCATTGTAAGGAACTACCCTGTTACTAAATAAACAGATCTATGTACCAGAAGGCAAGACAAGGACAAAAGTACTCATAGACTACCACAACTCAGAGATGGCCAGCCACCCTGGCAGACTCAAGATAATCCAAGTAATCAAGAAGAATTATGTTTGGCCCCAACTGGACAAAGATGTGGCCACCTGCATCAAAGGCTGTGAGACATGCAGAAGGACCAAAATCCATAGATTCAAACCTGAAGGCTTACTAAGACCACTAGACATACTAACATAACCCTGACAGTCTGTTTTAATGGATTATATTGTGGAACTGCCCCTTTCTAGTTTGTTTAACGCCATTCTAGTCATAGTAGATAGGCTTACTAAAATGTCCTACTTTGTCCCTACCACCACCCACTGCACTGCTGCAGAGACAGCTAGAAATTTCCACAACTGCATCCTAACTCAACACGGCACTCTGTCAGAAATCATCACTGATAGGGGCCCCCAATTTACCTCCAATTATTGGACTCAGTGATGAAAGACTTAGGGTTACAGCGCTTTGTATCCACTTTCTACCATCCACAGACTGACAGCCAGACCAAATGGGTGAACCAAATACTTGAAAAATACCTACAATTCTAAGCCAACGCTGACCAAGATAACTGATCTGAGATGCTACCATTGGCACAGTATGCCTACAACAGCAAAGACCACACATCTACCAGAATGTCCCCCTTCAAAGCCAATTACAGGTTTGATCCATCTTGGGATCCCAGCATTGGCAGTAAAGAGACAAACACTTTAGGAAAAACCTGTATTGAAAAGATACACAATACCCAAGAAACCTATCTTAAGAACCTGAACCTTGCTGTCCAGACTTATAAGGCCTTTGCCAACAAAAAGAGGATTCCAGGAAAACCATTGAAGGTGTAAGAGTTAAATGGCAAGTGGTGCTATTCAGGGAAAAACAATGAGGATAAATTAAAAAAATTGTTAGCTGTTTAAGCAACACTAACCAAATTGGGTGGAGGGGCTCACTAAATTTGAGCCTTTTGAGGTATAGCAGAAGGTAGCCACCAAGACAGAGATTGAGAAGAGCATTTGGAGTGGGAAATTAGAAACAGAAGATGTAGGTGACGCCAAGTACAGGGCAGGCCAAGGGACAGTGTGGTGGATCCAGGTCCAACCAGTCCATCCTGCCATTATCCTGCCCTTGACTCTTATTGACATTACCTTTTTTTGACAAAGCTTCAAAGAGCTTTGTCTCCAGAGAGGCAATTTTATGGGACAACACTTTGTTATCATCCTGCCAATGGGCCATGATCTCAACGCACTTTTCCTCCCTTGCCCTTAAAGCCTCAATTTCCCAATTTGCCTTTGCTTTCACTTGTTGTAAGATTTTGTCCCATCCTACTAGCAGGTTCCAGGAATCCCACGCATAGATTTAGTTTCCTTGGGCGGGAGTACCTTCTTTTGCAAAGTAATTGGAATATAACTCTTCAAACGCAGCCTTTACTTCCACCAAGGACTCCTCAGGCACAGTCTTGGTGACCTCCAAGCTTGCCCAAGCTTCCTCCAACAAACTTGTAGGAACCTCTTTCCTGGCAGCAGCGGTTTCCACACAAAGTACTCCAAATTTGGCCCTTTCAAAATTTAACAAAGAAGACATAATAATTGAAAAGGCAGTTGAGGGGAAAGCGTCAAAATTGCCAATATATATATATTTATTAAAGTGTAGCTGTTTTTGCTTATATACCACTTGGGGCATATTTGGCCAAAAGCCCCTCTGGTTCCTGAATCAACCCATGATTCAGCTCATGTGGTCTATGACATTTGAGTCATCCAAACCTAGATCTTTACCTTAAAGATCACCAATATTTCTCAACCTATGAGAATCAACCTACAATGGGAAGAAGTCACCTGACTCCATTCATCCCAATGTACCAATTCAGCATGGAGCTTCCTCAGCTCCTGGCGCCAAAACCCTGTGGATTAAACATCCCAAAACTCAGCTATCAATGTTCCAACTCTATTTAGTAATCTTTGCATTTAATGGTTTTTTTGCCTTAAAACCCATTAAAACGCTTTGAAACTTGAACCAGGTGCCACTGCGGTGTTTTACAAATCACTTAGGCAGCGCAGCAGCGCCTTTGGCCTAATGAATTTGGAAACATGGTGCTTTCAACCCAAAATCCGGGAGTTTTCCTATGGTTAACCTTAACCAAACCTCTTGACACAGTCAAGGCTATTTAACCAATATAATTAAATCTTCATTAATTATATTCCTGTGTATTTATCAATTAATCTTCCCAATTAATTAAACCGTTTTTGAGACATCCTGTCTCCCAGATTGACTCAGCCAATCTTACCTTCTTTTCTTTTATTAAACCTAGATGTCCAGTTTTCAGGAATCTTAACCTTAAGACTTCCAATCCAACTTATCTACATGCAATAATAAGAAAAACAGAGATAACTTTATTTCAGAGCATTTATTTGGCCAAATACTCAATAGTGACTATTGTATGGTCACAGACAGAAAAGGAATCAGCAGTCAAGTGGAATAGGACAGAGAAAGCATTTTCAACAACAGGGGCCAGAAGGCCCAAGTATTCCAACATAGAGATCAAACTTCTTTATTGTATTTTCACCAGGGATATTTAGCTATCTAGAAAAAGGTTTCTAGAGGGGAATGGGGAAGTTTTAAGGGAGTTCAAGATAGGAGAGGAGGGGGTTCTACAGCATCTGATTGGCTGGTGAGAATATTTCCAGCATTTGGAGGTCTTACATTGGATTTGAGTCAATTATGTCATAAGTTGAAAAAAGAGCGGCCAGCAGGTTGAGCGCTGCCATCCCCAAATAGTGTATAACGTGTAATTTTCTTGTCATAATTATTTGGGGAAAAATAAGGCAGGTCCAGATTTTCCAGAGCTATTTGGGCAACCCCAGCTTTGACACATTTTTTGTCTATGACAACATTTAAGCTGTCTATTTCTTTCAAGGGTTTGGCTGCGGTTATTCACTGGTTTCTGGTTTTACAAGGGCGCACTATCCCTTCCATTTGATTTTCTACCGTAATAGAAGGTAGGTGATGAGGTCTACTTGGACTCTCAAAATGTGCCTCTGATGGTTCCCTTTTGGAAGTTAGCTCACAAAAAGAGTGGCCCCCACAAGATCACCAAGCTAGTAGGTAAAGTAGCATTTAAACTAGAGCTACCCCTCTTGTGAAAAATACATAATGTCTTTCACTGTGCGCTACTATTCAAGAAAAAAGGAAACTCCCTACCCCACCAGAAACTCAAGACTGACCCTCCTCCCATCAAAGTAGGACGCTCTGAAGAATATGAAGTCAAATACATCCATGGAGGCTGTACCCACTACAAAACCCCACAGTACTACATCAAATGGAAGGAATATCCGCCCAAGGAAAGCACTTGGAAACCGTTAAGCAACCTACCTAACACTCAGCTAGCCATCTAAAAATACCTTGAGAAAAAGACTAGGAAGAAAGGGACCTCCAGGAAGAAAGGGGATGATGTCATGAATGACATTTCAATACTTGTATTGAAAACCTGGGAATCAAACCCCAGGCCTCAGGAAAAGCCTTATGTTGACCAAGGTAGACAGGAGCCTTCCTGACTGCCAGTTGGGTCAAACCCTGGGCTGCCAGAGATGCTTTGCCCCAACCAGTAAGAAAATGAACATGCCAGCCTGTCAAGTATTGAGACTAAAAGTTTGATATCAACATTGGAAACCCTGGAATCAAACCCCAACCCTCCAAAGCCAAATTGAGTCACCTAGGATGGATGGGGACCCGCCAACTCATTGAGTCGCAACCCCAAGTTGTTGAATTACTCTGAGAACTGCCAGATTCTTAAGGATGATTCCTCAAATAATCACCAGATTGCTACTGACCTTGTGCCATCAAAGATCCAGACCTATGCAGAGGTTGTAGCTTGCCTAAAGGAGGTTAAGACAAAGCCTATTGCTAGCCCTGCCAATGATCACCAGCAGCCGCCAGTCTCCAGTCCAGAATGGGTAATACAATTGAACTACTCAGGTGATGTGGTGAACAGTAACAGAGGAATCAAGCATTGCCACTTCTGTTCATCAGAGCAAGCACAAACTGGATTTTCTACCCTCAAGACTCTAAGCCAAGATTCATGCTCTGTCAGTGCCTTGTCTGTGAACCTGAACCCTGCAAAAATCAGAGAAGCAAACCCACATGGTATAAAAGCCACATTGGTATGAGGATGACCATATCATCATTTTTGATAATAAAGTTTTATGAACCTTTGGTTTGAACAAATCCTATCTTATATAGTCTTAGTGATCTTTCATCCCAACTCTGGCCAATTAGACAATCAGGCAACTGCCACCTCTCAAGACCAACCTGCTGACCCGCATCAGGCACTATACTGTTCCCCTGAAGCCCCCTTTGGACCTGTACATTTTACCAAATACCCACCCCACCTACTCAGAGTACAACTTGGAGACCATCCTCATTGTCAACCTCTTGGAAAGAACTAGAGAGACTAAATACATAGGACGTGAAGAAAAGTGGATTGAGGTGCCACCCTTATTGTTTAAAGACAAGCACAATTATCTACTGCATACTTTGTCCCCATGACTCCACCCTTAACCCCGCAACCTGACCGCCCAATGGATCCCCCCACTGCTGCCAAGACCACATCCACTCAACTGTTTGGAGTACTCTACATTACTTTGATGGTAATGGTAGTCACTATGGTGCCCAACTCAGGGCCCTGGTCTTTGCTTGGGTGATTCATATCCTATATTATCAAGTTAGCAGCCATCCTATGGTAGGCATTACCCACTGGCCTGGCAGTACACCGTCCAGAGTCACCTAATGTCTCTATCTATGCCTGGCTTCCTGACACTATTCATTAAAAAAGAAATAACTAAAAATAATTAAAAAATTGGTGAAAAATTCTTTTGAAACAAGCCAGTTTACAAAAAAAGTGCCTGAAAAAATTTATAAAGATATTGAAAAAGAGATGAGTAATTACTCAACTGAAATAAAATACTCTCTCTTAAAAACAAAAAAAACAAATTTATGAAAATATGAAAATAAAAAATGAAATTTCAATATCACTTTCAACTTATTATAAATTAATACCAAAAAAATATAATAAAGAGTAAAAAAACTGGCATGTGCAATATTTGTAACTTAAAATCATCCTTAGAAAAAAGAAAAAAAGAATGTGAAAGTAAAAACTTATTATTGCCAGAATCTATAAACAGTGACTTAAAAGCTATTAGTCAGCATCAAGTCGTTTATGTTCATCAAAATAGGAAATATAAGAAAGATAACAATGAATTAAATAATGAATCATGTATTATAGTTATAGATTTTAAGGAGAATTTAAAAGTTGGTGGTGGTCCAATTAGAACCAATAACTGTTTTTATTCCAAAAGACCTATTTTTTATTGGGGTTTGTGTTGATGTTTAAAGAAAAAAATAAAGTTAAATATGAATACCATGATTTTTTATCTCAAATGTTGTCTCATGATTCTTTGTTTTCAGGTGAATGTCTAATAAGTCTTCTAAATCAGATAAGTTTAAAAAAAATAAATATTATCAAAGTATGGACTGATAATGGAAACCATTTCATATCCTATGAATTCTTATATTATCTATTTAAAGAGACATCACTGTTGCAACTGAATCAATTAGAGTTCAGTATTTTATTGGGAAATACAAAAGTCCAATAGAAAGGACAGAAATGAATAGAATAAGGTATTGTTTATTGTAAAATATTGTGATTAATATATCATATGGGGAAAGCCACAAGGCCACAAGGGGGTGACACAGTGGCAGGTTTCATATAAGGTTTGGGATCATAGAATAACTTGCGTGGGATCAGAGTGTCAAATTGATAGTGCTCCTAATTAGGAGAAAGTATCTGCAGTTCAATATTGCCTTCAGATTGATTCATGCCATTAGACACGTCAAGGGGCGGCTTCTCGAGCGCCCACTGTGTATTGTAAGATATGTTAGCAGGTGAGGAGAGAGACTCAGTTGCAACATCACACTACGCTACATTAAAAAATCTATTTAACATAATAAATTTGTAGAATGTCATGGAAAAAGCATTGTTGATGGTCACTTTTGTATAATATTAAAAAAAATTAGCAAAAAGAAAAAAGAAAAGAATTATATAAATCAGTGCTATCAGGCTCAAATATTTCTCAAAATTCATTCTTTTATATTTATGAGAAAAAAGTTAGGCCTATAAGGAGAGAGCTTGAAGTTAAAAATATGTGCATTAATCTTTCATATTTGATGAAAGATGAGAAGTTATATACTTCACCTCTAACATTTGAAAGTTTATCAGAATATTCTGAGATATCTTATCTTTTGAAATCACATGATGATACCAGAGAAACAAAAATATCAGAAGATGCTAGTGGTGCATTAGGGCAAGTTCATGAAGTAGGGCAACTTACTAGAGGGTGTATTTTAAATAGAGTTATTAGTCTTTCAAAAACAACAACCTTTTTTTCTGAAACAAACTAAGAATATTTATGATGAGCCAAAGATAGGGTAATAGCATTTATAGCTTTGGGACTGCTATTACTCTCCCATGCAACTCATCATAAATATTTTTGGTTTGTAGTTTGTAGTAGCACTTAAGATATTTTCAGTAATACTATAAGTTGCACTTTTCAATTCTAAAATTGATAAAAAAATTTTAAAAAATTCATCTAAGTCCAAGATCAATTAAAGATTTGACATTGATTATATTTTAACCTTTCTGAATAATTTCAATATGAATAATGTAATTAAGTTATAAAATAATCAGCCCAGCGCTTAGGCATAACAAGAAAAATAATGATCCATATGTTAGATGGTCTGCCTGGCAGAGCTTGTGGCCTGTTGTCAGCTGGAGAGTTCTTAGTGAAGTCTCCCTTGGATGACAAAGACCTTTTCTCTACTAATGAAATTCTTGGTGATCTTTTTTTAGAAGTAACCTTGACTTTCTTGCTTGTAATCCCTGCAGAAACTTCCTCCAGGACACCTCTCTGCATCACACTTCAGCACCAGGATAAGCTTTCTGGCTGTTGTCTGGTATACTGCCAATAAGAGTAAACATTTATCTCACTTAACTATCCCATCTGTCCTTGTAGATCCCTATCTGAACGGCCATTCCTGTGATTCACTGGATAGTGTCATGGTGGTTTCTTTTTCAGGATGTGGGCTGAGCTTAGTTAGTTTAGCCCCCCTCTCTTAAAATATGTACCTGACCTTCCCACTGACAATACCAAGAAGCTATTTGAAATAGTGTATATTATCATATCTGGAATAATTAACACTATAATTTTCACTACTAACCTCTGGTCTTGGGTGTGAGAATCCCTCTCTTACATTTTCAAGTTAGCACCAATCCTATAATGATACTCCTTAGCCAACCTGCTGCCCACCTCATCCCCAATTCTGACAAACTGGCCACCCAAAGATGGTGCCCTGACAAGCTGACTGGTTTACTACTTATAATTGATCAGTTGATAGATAGTGATGACATCAAGAGTCTAAACTAGGATTTAATATCATTAAATTCAATCATTGCTTTGAAAAGATTTTATTTTGCCCATATAAAACCAAGACATTTGAGATATGAATTTATATCTACTGTCATGATAACACTAAAAAATAAACAGATAAATATGAAAACCAAAATTTATAATTAAATAATAGTGGTGAATTCTAAAAGACTTTAGTTTATAGCACTTTGTAAAAAATATTCTTTATTTATTGACATAATTTTATCTTTTTAAATAAGCAGTATTTTTTAAAAAAAACTTTAAATATAAATTATGGATATTTTTATTTTCAAACAAGTGTGTTGGTATAATAGAAAAATTTAATTTTTATTTTGCTTCTGTAGATATTATCTTAATACAAAATATTACAAGATCTATTTTTATACTATAAATCAAGACTTCTTACAAAATATTTCTCAGGTTTTTAAATATATAATCAAATTATAAAATCAATCAAAATAATGATTCGATATAATAGTCTGTTATTGTATTAGTTCATAAAAATTCAAAATCACATTTTACCTAAAAGACAAAACTATAAAAGCAGGTTAACCTTCCAAAAAAGGAACCAACTAGCTTTTTGGATTTTAATAAATGAACATGCCAATGAATGGTAAATTAATATATAGTTGAGACTTAGATTAAAAACATCACATTCCACTTTTTACGGACATTCCTTACTAAGCTTTTTCTAGGGCTTTTTATTAGATATTTTATGGAGGGAGAAAGCAGTACGTTGCCGACTTTATCTAAGGTTTTAGTGCAACAAAAGTTTTTGGGTAGAAAGGAGCGTTTTTTTCTTTATTTGGTGGGCTTAACCTTTTTGGTACCGCGGAATTTCTTATCGCGGTTCTTTCTTTCTTTACGTTGCTTGCGTCCGGTTTTGGGGTTTTCACCAAGTCCGGCCTAATAAGTTAGTATTAACTAGACACTGAGGCTTACGCGAGCTAGACGGAATTTGGGCTCAAACTTCTTGGCAGAATCTACGGAATCGTGAGATGAGAGCGAATCCAGTGGAACGAGCACCACCATAATGGGTCTTAAGACCAAAGGTAAAAACATTTTGGCTTTCAGTTTTGAACATCTTGGCGAGTTTAGCATTCAAATCGGCTTTGGAGACATTGGCCAAGCCGGGATGAATGATGTCCACAACCTGGCTATTTAGAGAAAAATTATTTTAAAAAGTTACCATCTGCTTGCGTGCAAGGAGAGGGTTGGTGAGATAGTGACGGGTGCGAATCGTTACTGAATCTGCCTAATATTTTGTTAGAAAAATCACTGACATAGGTTAACTACTCACCATAGTGAAAGAGAGAAATCTATTCTATAACAACCTGTGTTGTATAGGCTTCACCTGTAAATTAGATAAAAAAAGGGAAGTTATACAACCTAATTTCAATAATTTGATTCGACTTCGTCATTCACTAAATAAAGTTCTTTATTTTATTATTTTTCTCTCAATATATTATATATAACGTCATTATTTTAGGACTTGAAGCCGTTTTCTTTCAAAGGCAAATTGGAATAAAAATTATTAATATGAGTCATCATTTAGGGATTAGGCCATTTTCTAATGCACATGCTGCTCAAGTTGCAACATTTCACAGTTCGATTTTGAAAAAGTAACTAATTACACATTTTATATTTAAAAAATTAATAACTCAATGAAAAATTAATATTTTTTCACACTGTAAAATATCAAAATGAAGCTAAGAACCCTATCTTTCTATTGGTGTAAAAATATTAATATGTATACTATACTCAATATTAAAGAGAAAGTAATTTAAAAGAGCATAATACAGTTTTATTATATTATTATATCTAATAATATAAAGTAGATCACTTTAAAGCTAATAAATACTCATTTTTTAATATGCAACATATCTTTTTTATTTGAAAAAATTAAAGATAAGATTGAGAGCTTTATTTTCACATTTTATTTTATTTAAAAAGCTCAATTCTTTAGGATTTTATGGTAGTTTGAAGTTAGGATGTTTTTATCACTGTTTAGATTAATTTTAAGGTTCAAGTGAGCTTCGAACCTCAAATTAAGCATTCTTTAAATATAATTCTTTAATATTTTATCATTTTAAAAATATGCAGAAGAGTTACAATTAAGTGAATATATTATTTTAATTGATTTGCATTGATTACAAAGAGGATATGATGTAATAATGATGCTTAGCTGCTTCACGTATATCACTTGTGCATTATTGTAAAATATGCAGCCTGGGTGCTGATTTCTACAAATAGATATTCTACTACTTCTTTATCTTAATACTATACCTATTGTGGTATAGTGACAGCCTGGGTAAGGACAAAAGAATATAATAAGATAATAAGACAAAATTAGTTCTTTATTTGATATGTTAGAAGATTATATAGTGGGGCAGGGGAATTATTGTCAAAGGAAAGAGGCACCAAAAGAAGGACTTGCCATATGGAGGCAGTGGAAAAATGACATTGGAAAGTGCCTGGGCAAAAAAAACAACAACAGTTTTACGCGCCTTGCCAAATGAAGGAAAGTGGCTCTTAAATGCTTTAAATCTATTGTTAGCTGCAGAAGTAAAGAGTGAGCTCTATGCGCAATAAACCTTTGATTCAAATATTGCTTTTTAGGCACAATTAAATGAGTTTACAGGCATATAATAGCAAACACGGCAAAACAAGTGGGCAATTAGGTGATTGTTCTATTGTTCTTAACATAAACAGACTATGTTTTGGCTGATTCATTCAATAATGCAACATGCATGAAAACTGGATCAGAAAAACAGGTTAAATTGTGTGACATCCTTGGGAGGCAGGCATGACAGGCAGATATTCAAAGAAACCCCAAAGAACAGCAATCAGTTGTGTTTTCTGGCTGCAGTTTAAGTGATAAAACAGTTGAGGAAGTATTAGCAGAGTTTTGTCAGTCCTCAATAGTTGCTTATTCCTTATTCCTTGTCCTTTATAACTTATATCTTCTAACTATCACAAGCAAGACAACAACCCATGGAATACTTTAAATAAAACTTTTGTTTTTTAGGCTGTTGTCCTTATTGGGGCTTACTTTTGATCACTAGGAGCAGCACTGTCAGGGATCCAGTCTTGGGCAGCTGGCCCACTGTTTTCAGGGGTAACTTGGGCTGGGGTTTTTGTGGGCAGGGCCCACCACAAGAGATGAGCTAACTTAAAAAAGTAGAAAGCAGACTTTCCCACCCAAGACCACAGGCCAGCAACTGGTATGATGGTGTCAACCACCCCTATGAGGATGATGTACACAATTCTGAAGAGCTTGCTGGTATGATTGGTTGGGAGTTCAGGCAAGGAAGCAGGAATAGGTTTGGGCATCACGGGCAGCTCCATATGGATATTATATGCAGAAAGGTAGTTGAATTTTCCTCTAAATAACTTTGGTGTGGAGAATATTCACAGGCCTCGACAGTTGTATCTAACAGCAGATTGTATGCGGGCCAAAGAATCAAGTTCAAGTATCTTTTCTGGGGTATAGTCCTTGTATTTGGGCTTCAGGGGGTAACCAGTGAAGTGAACGGGCCCAAAGGGTACACCAGGAGGACAGAAAGCTGTGGGCAGTGAGGCAGGAGGGCTGTGAGATCTTGAGCTGAATTGGTAGATGGCAAATGAAAAATAAGGAAGTAGCTGTATAAGCCAAAGTAACATAACCTTTATTCAAAAATGACAATAAGTTTAGAGCACGGGGTCCTTTGGTCTATATAGTACCCCACCTCCAAACTTAACATTTTCCATGGGGGGTTTATCAGGGCATTGGGAAAGGCAGGTCTGAGGGAACTGGGTGCTTGGGTCCAAAGGCAGCAAATGGCACTTGGCCCAGGAGTTTTTTCTATTGGTCAAGAATATCAATTTGGCTACCTGATTATCTCGCTTTAGTGTTGTGGTCATGGGGCTGTGGGCCTGTGCCTCTTTCCTGGGTTGGCTCCTGATTAGTCACTGGTGTAGAATTCAAGTTCATGAAGCTAATAGTTGCCAAATCAGTACCTCCATTAGGTTCTGTGATTGGTCTTCCATTTGGTACAATAATTTCCTTGGTTTGGCTTGTTTCACTGCATGGGCCAACATTCTTGGTATCAGCTTGTGGGGGCTTGATCCCAGAAAAATGCGGGCAGGCGGTCCTGCGGTTCACAGGCCCGGCAGCCCAGGGCAATCCAGAGTTGGGGTTTGATTCCTGCTCCCAGGCCTGGGTCTGCAGAGAAGAAGAATTGTCAATCCTGACAAGCACAAATTTATTGAGTGTGTACTCTAGTAATTAATTGCCCAGAAAAAGGATTTTTTAGGATTCAGGAGTTGGGGTCAGTCTTCTGGATGATCTGGCCTGGGCTTGTCATAAGGAGGCCAGTTTGGATTATATTCCATAACCTCTGTTGCTGAAGAAGTATGCAGAGTCTTCTATGGTGCATGTGAACAGGGCAGATTGTTTAGAGGCAGATTATCTAATGCCTTGGAGTTTATAATTTAAGTTCACAGTATATGCTTCTGATTGCAGGTAACCAAGGTTCTGGACAAGCTCATGAAGATACATTTTCTGGAGATTCAGCAAGGCTGGGATCCACCAGAGAGTATAACAAGGGTGGGAGTCCTGGTGGTTGTCCATATACTAACTGTAAGGATGGTTTGTCAGTAGGGCGGTGGCATTTAATGTTGTATGCAAAGGTGTCTCTTGGCAAGAAGGTATCCTAATCTGTCTCATGTCGGTGACTGAGCTTCTGGAGTATCTGGACCATGCTTTCATTAGTAATCTCTACCATGTCATTTTTCTGTGGATGATAAGGGATGGATAGCGTCCCACAGATTCCCATCAGTTGGTTGAGGCAGGAAATGATTTGACTGTTAAAATTGATACCATTGTCAGTCAGCAGAATCTGGGGGCAATCATGTTTGTATATGATGTTTTTCAGGATAAATGTGGCTGCCACCAGTGCAAATTGATTGGTAATTTCCTTGGACTCTAACCATTTAGTCAGATGATTAAAAGCCACAATGATGAACTTGTTGTGACTATTGGTAACTGGCAAGGGGCCCACTACGTCAATGGCTACTGTGTGGAAGGCAAAACCAGGGTGTACAAGTCTGTGTTGGAACTTGGCAACTTTAGTGTCAGGGATCCAGTCTTGGGTGACTGGCCCGCCGTTTCCAGGGGTAACTTGGGCTGGGGATTTTTCAGGCAGGGCCCACCACAAGAGAGGAGCTAACTTTAGAAGGTAGGAAGCAGACTTCCTCACCCAAGACCACAGGCCAGCGGCCGGCACAATGGTGTCCACCACCCCTGTGAGGGTGATGTACACTATTCCAAAAAGCTTGCTGATATGGTTGGTTGGAAGGTCAGGTGAAGAGGCTGGCATCAGTTTGGGTGTTATGGGCAGTTCCATATAGATATTGTAGGCCAGGAGATGATTGAATTTTCCTCTAAATAGGTTTGGGGTGGAGAATATCCACGGGCCTTGGCGGTTGTATCTAATAGCAGATTGGGCGCAGGCTAGCGGGTCAAGCTCAAGGATTTTCTCCGGTGTATAATCCTTATATTTGGGCTTCAAGGGATAATCAGTGAAGTGCACGGGCCCAAAGGGTGCACCAGATGGACAGAAAACTGCAAGCGGTGGGGCAGGAGGGCCAGGAGATCTTGAACTGAATTGATAGACAGCAAATACAAAATATGGCAATAGCTGTAAGAGCCAAAGTAACATAACCTTTATTTAAAAATGGCAATAAGGTTCAAGCGCAGAATCTATAGGCATATATAGCATTCCGCCTCTAAACTTAGTATTTTCCATCAGGGCTTTATCAAAATATTGGGAAAAGTGCGGGCAGGCAGCCAGAGGGCCCGGGTGTGGGAGCGGCAAAATGGCACCTCGGCTGGATGTTCTCTCATTGGTCAGAACATCCAATTTGGTCACTCAATTTTCTTGATTCTTTGCTGTGGTCACAGGGTCGGGCCCAAAGCCTGGGTTTATCTTTGGCATTAGGGTTTGATTGGTTACTTGAGAGGACTTCAAACTCATGAAATTCACAGAGGCGCCATCTCTGCTTCCATTAGGCAATTTGAGAGGCTCTTCTTCAGGCGTCACCATGGTTGAGCTGGTGCAGGTATTCTGGTTTCAGGACTTAGCGGGAGCCTCAGCTTGCAGGAGCTTGATCCCAAAAAAACACAGGCAAGCAGGCCCTTGGTCTATGGGCCCAGCGGCCTGCAGGAATGTAGGTTCAGGGTTTGAATCCCACCCTTGGGCCCGGGTTTCTTGGGGTAATAAATTGTCAATCAAGACACTTAGATCTCTCAATGTTGCAGTCATGACAGGCGGTTAACATATCTACTACATCAGTGTGCATTCCTTCCAAGAAGCAAGGCTGTTGTAATAAGTGTCAAGGATCTGGATGTACAAGTATTATGTTTACGCCAACCCACTTAACATCTAGTCATTGCCTGATTTGATGCCCTCCCAATATACAGTTTGATATACCAGAAATGGCAACCAAGCAATATCACCTGACTGTCCAAGTATCCAGTGACTCAAACCCATTCTTCACATGACCAACCCCTAGTTTTGATCCAACTAAATCTTTACCACAGCTAAAGCTATATAAGCCTGAAGTATTATCCAATAAAATATACTTCTCTTCTCTCTCATTTCCATATTTGAAGCTTCCCAAAAAGGCACACCTCATCATAAGGCTAACATTTTCTGTATACCACCATGACCAGTAGTTTTTTGAGTGGTCACCACCAAGTTCATGCATAGGGATGGGTGTATGTAAGGTAGCCAGGAGTCTTCACAAAGCTTTAGGAGTTGTCTCTTAGAGGCCTTAGTGTCAATGGCTAACTTCTTGAGAGCCCTCTGTATCTTTACCAGCTCCTCCCCCCCACAAGGAAGGATCCTCCATAAGCTTGTCATAGAGAATGTCAGCCATGGGGGATACTAAGGCAACAGTAGGAAGACAGGAGAGACAGTCAGCATTATGATGGGCTGCTCCAGCTCTATGAATGATTTCATAGTCATAGGCCTGGAGTTTAATGGCCCAACACACCAGACGCCCTTCAGGATCCTTGAGAGTCTTCAGCCATTGCAGGGAGGCATGGTCTGTTACAACAGTGAAGTGTACCCCATGGATATACACTCTGAACTGTTTGTAGGAGTATATTAAAGCCAGGAATTCACGTTTGGTGACAGTGTAGTTCCTCTCATGAACATTGAGCATGCACAAGTAGTACCCTACAGGGTGTTTAAGTCCTTCAGAGTCAAGCTGGGAGAGGACACCACCAATAGCAGTCAGGCTAGCATCTGTATAAACAACACAAAGCTTGTCAAAGTCAGGGTAAGCTAGTACTGGGGCTGCAGTCAGTGTTTCTTTGAGAGCAGTTCTTGCTGTCTTTCAAGTCAGGCCCCAGAAGAAGTCCACATCAGCTCAAAGGAGTTAGAACAGTGTATTTCTCAGGGAAGCAAAGTTAGGGATAAAGTAGAAATAATAGCCAAAAAACCCCAGTAAGACCTGGATGTCCCTCTTGCTTACAGGCACCTGCATCTTCTCAATGGCCTCTACCTTGAGAGGTATAGGATGGGGCCCATCAAAACTGATGATGAACCCAAGGAACTCCAAGTAATCATTGAAGAAGTTGCATTTCCTTGGCTTCAGCTTAAGGGTAGCAGCCAGCAGAAGTTTGAACACTTCTTCCAGGGGTTCCAGGTGTTTGTTATAGGTGCAAGAGAAGATGTTAATGCCATCAAGATAGACCAGGGCATATGAGGGCTTGAGGTCTCTCATCACAGCGTCCATAGCTTGTTGGAAGATGGCTAGGGAATCAGAGAGACCCTGAGGCATCCTGGTAGGTTAGAACAGCCTTTTATTGGAAAGGATAGAACACTTCTCTGGGTCAGCCGGAGGGAGATAATTCTGCCAGTAGCCAGGTATCAGGTTCATGGCTGAGAAGAACTTGGCAGTGAGGACCCAGTAGGCAATATCTACTTGAATTCTCACAGTACAAGAATCCACAGTTTCTGATTGAGAGGCAAAGTCAACCAGAAGAGGGGCATCAGAAGGCTCTGTTGTAAAGGAACAACAAGTGCCAGGGTCAGGTACAGGATTTTCAGGGGGGAGAGGAGGGAGGTGAAACTATAAATGCAGCCAAGGATTTATCCTTGTCCTGGCTGCTAAGTAGTTTTTTGAGTGATCCTCATTGTACTCCTCAATGCCAGAATCATCAGTGAATTCTTCCTTGCTCTGAATAGCCTGAGATTTAGTTGCTGCAGAACCATCAGGAGTGATGGAGGGATTGCTATCAGGTTCCCAGGGAGACTCCATGGTACCTGCTGAAGGTGAAATTAAGGAGACATCCTCTTCATTGCTTCTGTGACAGTGATGTGAGTCAGGAAGGGGCAATGTAGTATGGATCTTCTGAGAGGGGGAACTATCAGCTTTAGCATTCCCATGCAATCCCATTAGAGTCTCAGGGGTACTAATTGCTGAGGCATCTTCAAGGTGCTTGCTTAGTTGGTCCTGAAGGGAGTCAAGGAGAGCATGTTGAGCATCTAACTCATCTAGCCACTCCTTCTTTTCCTGAAAGGCCAGAGCTAATTCCTCTTCCAGAAAACCCATCTGTCTCTCTTGAGCCTTTATAGTATCCTGAAGAGCAGAGAATTCCATGATGCAGCTGTTATGGATGTCTTCTGGCTTAGGAGTTTTCTGTTGATGACCATAGAACTCCAGGGCATCATGCTGATTCATCTGGGTGGGTACCAAGGAAGAAAGGACATGTTCTATCTTGCTCATTCATAGAGCCATTCCAGAGTGGGAGTGAACGGCTTCTGATATATTTTGAGCAAGGGTTGGGGGGCCAGAGCAGGGGCCAGAGCAGCTACCAGTTTAGAGGGTGCCAGAATTAAGGGAGATTCCATCAGGAGAACCAGAAGAAGAAGGAGGAGAATATTGACATCAGATTTCCTTCACCAAGGAGTGCTCCAGGAAGCAGGAGACACAGTTCATATCAGTTGCTTCAGCCATGGGGTCAGGATGAATTGGTATCAAGGAGGCAAGGGCTTCTTCAATGGATTTCATCCAGGAGATCATTCTTGACTGGGAGCTGGCAGCTTCCAAAAGTTATTGGCAGTTAGGAAGTCACTGGCTTAGTCCTGGTTGACCATAGGAAGAACCATAGAGTCTACCAGATAGAGAGCCAGAAGCAGTAAAGGTTGATCCTGGAGTGGGTTGAGCAGAAGGAGCTGCAGGTATAGTCAAGGACATCTCACCATCCACAAAAACAGGGCCACAGGGGTAGGAAGAGAGAAAGCTGTGGTTTGTAGAAGCCATGAGCACCAATATTGTAAAATATGCAGCCTGGGTGCTGATTTCTACAAATAGATATTTTACTACTTCTTTATCTTAATACTATACCTATTGTGGTATAGTGAAATCCTGGGTAAGAACAAAAGAATATAATAAGATAATAAGACAAAATTGGTTCTTTATTTGATATGTTAGAAGGTTATATAGTGAGGGTGGGGGAATTATTGCCAAAGAAAAGAGGCACCAAAAGAAGGACTTGCCATATGGAGGAAGTGGAGAAATGGCATTGGAAAGTGCCTGGAAAAGAAAACAACAACAGTTTCATGCAAATTGCCAAATGAAGGAAAGTGGCTCTTAAATGCTTTAAATCTATTATTAGCCACAGAAGTAAAGAGTGAGCTCTATGCGCAATAAACCTTTGATTCAAATATTGCTTTTTAGGCACAATTGAACAAGTTTACAGGCATAGAATAGCAAACACGGCAAAATCAGTGGGCAATCAGGTGGTTGTTCTATTGCCCTTAACATAAACAGACTGTATTTTGGCTGATCCATTCAATAATGCAACATGCATGAAAACAGGGTATTTAATTAATTCTGAAAGCATAAACTCAAGTTTAAGCTATAGTAAAAGCTATCACACCATTTCTTTCAGAATGGTGCCATTTAGCTTGGTCTATAAGAGCTAAAGCACCACAAAGTTTCTAATCCAAAAGACCCCATTCAAAGGTGTCACAGATCCTAAATGGATTAGACAAAAAGTTGTCCATCTGGGGATTAAGCAATGGAACAATTGCGCAGTTGCGCTATTGCATCCTGATTCTACTAGTGATAAAGACGTTTAAAACGCCCCTAAAACAGGTGTTTGATTTGCCTTTCAAACGTGCACAGGGCACAGGCTTCACTTCCGGGATTATAAATAGAACAACAAAGTTATTTATATCTACCTCCTTAAGGAAAGCTGCGAGAAAGCAGTTGTTCTCTTGCGCAGGACTTTTAGCTGTGTCAACCCACTCTCCTCCATTTGGAAAGTTCTTCTGTCTGTGCCTCACTGCCTCTGGTGGCAATTCCCCTGCCTCACACTATATAGGTGTAATACTATCTAAATAAATACCAGTTTTGTCTATACACCTTATTATTCTTCTGTCCTTCATAGGCTGCCACTATACCATCAACAGGTATAGTATTAAGAATTAAGGTCACTGAATAACTGTTTGTAGAAACTAGCAACCCTTTGCTGCAACTTTTACGACATTGGCACTCATGTCTTACAACACCAACAGCCCCCATCCCCGCGGTCCTTTCAATGAGGAGGGAGGAATGCCCCTGGCCCAGTCTCCTGCCACTGCTTCTCCTTACCACCAGGCACTGGCCTTTACTGCTGCTAACACCCATGCTGGGGAAAGAGCAGGCACTCCCTATGGCCTGCCCAACCTAAGTCAATTCATGCCAGAACATCAACGTCCCCAAGCTATTGTTTTTGGTCAACCACTGCTCCTACAAGCCCCTTCCCCCTTGGAGATGGACGCCAACTCTTCACCTTCCAAGGAGGCCATCTGTAATGCCATACACGCTATGGATGCTGGTGCTGCCGGTAATGGTTCTTGCTCTGAACACCTGGCCATCCAGCAGCCTTCTGCTGAAAACGCCTTGGGTTGCTTTTAGAATCTCTCCCAGTTCAACCCTGACCAGCTCCGCCGTGATCTCTGTACTGTTGAACATATCAAAGACTACCTACACCAATTTGCCCATCCTGCTGTATGCCACAACCAAATGCACCTGAGCTGCATCCAAAGCCTAGTGCATGATCAGAGAATACTGGTATCTAACCAACAGACGTTCCTCCAGGTTCTGTACTCTGAGCTTGGCAATACTTTCACCACTGTCAATCAGTATCTTGCCAAAGTCACCAACGCCCAGAACACCATGCTCCACTGGGTTGATGCCATCAAAGCGGGTATAGCTAAGCTAGCCCCAGTGCACGTGGTACAGACCCTCACCCATCAGGGTGTAGACACCAATTGGATTAGTGTGGTTACTAAGCACGTGCTGGAGACTGGCCCCATGGTTCAAAGCTTGACTCATGAGGTGGAAGTTTTAGCCTGCCGCCTTGCCATCATCCCCTTGTTCACCCCCACTTCTGCCACCACCAACAACTCCCCTTCCAGCGCCCTTCTTGGTTGAGACATCCTTGAGCTCTTTGATCACTACAAGAAAATGCAGACAGAATTGGTTCAGCAGAGTGCCAATCTTGCCTTCCTGTTTGATGGCTATCACACTGTGTCAGAACTTCAAGATAGTCTCAAACTCTGCCAATTGCATGACAGAGCCAACAGCCAGACCCAAGTCAGGAAGGACAAGGAAGTAATAGCCTTGCTCCAAGCTGAGCTTGCCACCCACAAAAAGCGCATCACCTCTCTGAAAGATGAATTGGATATCACCTGTCAGGAGAACAAGGTATACCAAGATGATCTGGACAAGCAACAACTTCTCCTGGACGCCTTCCAGAGCCAATTTGATAGGATAGACAGTAAGATTATGGCCGTCAACTTACAGGCTATGTCCATCAACTCCAAGAGTCACCATAGTCCACTGAGGTCCTCTAGTCCTGAGTTCTATCATAGCTACAAAAGCAATGAGGACCACACTTGGTTAGCTCCTAACACTGTACAAGTATTAGAGCCAGTAATGGAGTCCAAGGATGACGTCCTGGCCACCCCTGAAGCTTCTGGAGCTGCTCAAAACAGAGAAGGTGAACACAAAGCCCAGCAAGAGGAAAATTGTTGCCGCTCCTCTGAGGCTAGGTTTGCTGCCTCCACCCTCAGCTGTTCCCGCCTCACCTGCTCTATAGTGAGGATCACACCTGCTCCCCTCTAACATGGCTCCAACAACTTCAAGACCGTCAATCTACCCAAATTTGACCGCAAGAGAAATGTGGCCATGTTCTTATGTCTGTATCAGAACTCCATGTATGGCGCAGACAATGCCATGAGGGACTCCACAATCATCAACTGTCTGGATGCTGAGACTCAAACCATTATCTTGCCACGTCTCCCTGAGAATGGCTGGACTTTTGCCAATGTCTCCAGAGCCTTGACAGAAGAATTTGGTAGCCAAGAAGCACTTCTCAGTTGTAAGATGGACTTTGCTGACACCAAGTTAAAGGTGGGGGAAACCCTAGAAGACTTCACTTCTAGGTTCTACCTTGAAGCTCCAACTCTGTTGTCTATGAGTGCGGTGCTGCTTATTGATGCGCAGTCAGCACTCCTTAATACTGTATGTGTCAACCAGGAACTATCTCTGGCCCTTAAGTCAGGCATTTACAACGCTTGCACTGTACCAGATCTGATCCGCCTCCTACGCACCTACAAGGAGGAGTTTGAAGTCCCTCTTACTGAAGGCCATCCTTGCCAGCAATCTGAGCATAGACCCCGTGTGGCAGTTGAGATGCCCAAACCTTCTGACAGGGTTGGGCCTGCTCCAGTCAACAATGGCCCCTGTACTTGCTTCAAATGTGGTATGGCTGGCCACTTCTCTTGGGAATGTAGGAATCCACGCCAAAAGATCCATCATGTAGGCATGGAGGACACTGAGGAGGACTACACCAAGGACACTGATATTGAGAAGGACAATGAGGACCAGTCAAAAAACTACTAAGTAGCCAGGACAAGGAGAAATCCTTGGCTGCCTTTGTAATTTTGACACCCTCATCTCCCCCATACCGCTGCCCCCCAACAAACCAGATCAGAGGCCTGCTGCCTTGCCATTCTCTGGGACCAACCCTAAGGATGAATCCTCTCTGATTGACTTCAACTCCCAACCAATACATGAGGATGTGGAGTCTGTTGGAGTTCAAGAGGACCTCCATTGAGTCCTCACTGTTAACACGCAAACTCATTGGACTACACTTTGCCCTGAGGTGGTTATCCCCCAAATAGCTCAGAGAACAGTATAATTACCCTATGCTGAACAACTGGATCAACCAGGCGTTGAAGTCACTCATGAGGAGGACAGTGCTGAACAACTGGCCAAGCTGCTCTGCACAGTAAATGTCTCAGCACTTCTAGAATCCCTCAAGGAAGTAAGCCCAGCTGTGAGAGCTACCATGGCTACCTTCCTGGAGAAGTTCAAAGGACTAAGCGTACACCAGGTCTCAAAGATTGCGGAGATCAGAGAGGACTGCCAGGATTGCACCTATATTAACCTGGTAGTGAACAAGACTCATGTCTGGGCCATACTGGATACTGGTGCCCCTGGAAACATTATATCCTCTTGGCTGGTTAAGAAGCTTAATCTGGCACCAGACTTGGCCTACCATGAAGAGTTTGGTACTACTGGGCCACTGACCACTAGAGCAAAAGGAGCCTACTTTTCTCTCCCTCTTTGCTTTGGGAAGCTAATGGTCACTGCTCCTGCTATAGTCCTGGAAAACAACAGCTATGATATTCTTATTGGGATTAGCTTCATGGTTCAGTATGGCACTGTGACTAACCATGGAGACCATACATTTGGAATATTGGGCCATTCCATACCCATGTTCTATCATGGTGATTGCCCGTCTGACCTGCCCTTACAACGTTTGCACTACATCAATCTGGAGTACGCCAACAGAGAACTTCCAGTTGCTTATACACTGCGTAGTAAGAAGGTCAAGGTGCTACCTCTCTCAATTGGGGAAGCCAAGGGTATCCCAGTCTACACCTCTTGTAATGTGACAATCCCACCTGGCGCCCAGGTGATCCACAATACAGGCCTCTTGCTGGCTCTACCAGCTGGCACTCATGGAGAAATCTTTGGCATCCCTAATGCCTCCAGACTAGAACCATGGGTTGCGCCAGGCATCCTCATGCCAAGTGAGAAGGAGGTACTCATACTCTTGGCCAACATGAGTTGTGAATCTATGGTTGTTGCCAAACACCAACTTCTGGCTTATATACAACTGGAAGAGCATGATAACCTGCAGGAGACTTCCCCCTTTGCAGACTTCTCTGAGTTGGGTCTACCCTGTGAGCAACCACTGGTGCTATTGGTCATAAGCCACAACTCTCTATCTGGCCTCTCTGAAGAGCAGAAGGATCAAGCTATGGATCTCTTTGCCCAGTATAGAGATGTGTTTGCCAAGGATGATTATGATCTGGGCAAGGCTGCAGATGTTGCACATCATATTGATACCCAAGGCAGTCCACCTATCCGCTCCAGACCTATACGGCGCAGTCAAGCCAATCATGCTGTGGCTAACAAAGAGCTTCAGAAGCTATTGGGATCTGGATTACTGGTCCCCAGTAAAAGCCCTTGGGCTTCCCCTCTCCTGATTGTAAAAAAGAAGTATGGCAGCAACCGTGTGGTGATTGACTACCGTTGACTGAATGCTGTTATCAAGAAGGATTCATATCCCCTCCCTTGTATTGACAATACCTTGGACCAACTGGGTGGCGCCAAGTTCTTCAGCGCCATGGACCTTATCAGTAGGTACTGGCAGATTGACCTACCCCCTTCTGATCAAGAAAAATGTGCAATCATCACTGACCAAGGGCTATTTCAACCCACAAGGATGCCTCAAGGTCTGTCCAATGCCCCTGCTACCTTTCAACGGGCTATGGATGCAGTGATGGGCGACCTCAAACTCACCAGTGTCTTGGTCTACCTGGATGACATTAATGTATTCTCCCAAACCTTTAATGATCACCTATGAAACTTGGAGGAAGTCTTCCAGAGGTTACTTGCAGCTAATCTCAAGCCACGCAAGTGCAACTTCTTCAAAGAGCACCTTGAGTTCCTTGGGTTTATCATTAGCCAAGATGTACTCCGCCCTGTACCTCTGAAGGTGGAAGCCATTGAGCAAATGCAGATCCCAGCCAATAAGCGGGATGTGCAGGTCTTCCTGGAGATGAGTGGGTACTACCACCGCTCTATCCCCAAATTTGCATCCCTGGGTGACCCCCTTTTTCAGCTTCTCTGAGCTGATAAGGAATTCTTCTGGAGCCCAGTGTGCCAATTGGCCTTAAATGCTCTCAAAGGAACACTGACTGCAGCTCCTGTGCTGGCCTACCCTGACTTTGCCAAGCTGTTTGTGGTTCATACAGATGCTAGTCTGATGGCAATTGGGGGTGTTCTCTCCCAACTGGACTCTGATGGACTTGAACACCCTGTTGGATACTGCTCATGTATGCTTAATGTTCACAAGAGGAACTACACTGTCACCAAATGAGAGTGTCTGGCTGTGATATACTCCTACCAACAGTTCAGAGTCTATCTCTATGGGGTAAGTTTCACAGTTGTAACAGACCATGCCTCCTTGCAATGGTTGAAGACCCTCAAGGACCCCAAAGGGTGTCTGGCGCATTGGGCCATTAAACTTCAGGCTTATGACTACAAGATTATTCATTGAGCCAGGACAGCCCACCAGAATGCTGACTGTCTCTTCTGCCTTCCCACTGTTGCCTTAGTATCCCCCATGGCTGACATTCTCTATGACAAGCTTATAGAGGATCCTTCTTTGTGGGGAGAGGAGCCAGTAGAGATACAGAGGGCTCTCAAGAAGTTAGCTGTTGATACCAAGGTCTCTAAGGGACAACTCCTGAAGCTTTGTGGAGACTCCTGGATACCCTACATACGTCCATCCCTACACATGGACTAAGTGGTGGCCGCTCACAAGACTACTGGCCATGGTAGCATATAGAAGACGTTAGCTCTTCTACAGCAGCACTGCTTCTGGGAAGGAATGCACATTGACATAGTGTATACACTAGACAACTGTCATGACTGCAACATTAAGAGGCCTAAGGTTGCCAAGTTTCAACACAGACTGGTACACCCTGGGTTTGCCTTTCACACTGTAGCCATTGGCGTAGTGGGCCCCCTGCCAGCTACCAACAGTTGCAACAAGTTCATCATTGTGGCAGTTGACCATCTGACTAAATGGGTAGAAGCCAAGGCAATTCCCAACCAATCTGCACTGATGACAGCCACATTCATTCTGGAGAATATCATATACAAACATGGTTGCCCCCAGATCCTGCTGACAGACAATGGTACCAACTTCACCAGTTATATCATCCCCCGCCTCAACCAACTGATGGGAATCTGTGGGAAACTATCCACTCCTTATCACCCACAGACAAATGGCATGGTAGAGTGCACTAATGGGAGTCTGGTCCAGATACTCCAGAAGCTCAGTCACCAACATGAAACTGAATGGGATACCTTCCTGCCTGCGGCCACCTTTGCATACAGCATTGGGTACCATCAGGCCACTGCAAGCCGCCCTTCCAACTGCTCTATGGCCGGTAACCAGGACTTCCCCCTTTACTATATTCCTTGGTAAAGCCCAGCATGGCTGTGTCCCCAGAGGCGTACCTCAACAAGCTGGTTCAAACCCTTATTTGCTTGCAATTAGAGGCCTACATCATAAACTTAAACCATAAGTTGCAAGACCTAGAACAAGCTGCATCCAAACGCCCTGCCTTACCCACTTACCTGGTAGGAGACTCAGTCTACTTCTTCAGCAATAGAGGATACAGCCACAAATACAAACTTGCCTCCCTTTGGCAAGGTCCAGTTCAAGTTATCCAGAAGACTGGTCCTGACTCCTACACCCTTAAGGAGCCCCATTCTGGGCAATTGATCACTAGAGTACACGCTCAGTATATGCGTGCTGCTCCTAGTGACTAAGAGTAAGCCCCAACAAGGACAATAACCCAAAAAAACAAAAGCCTAATTAAAAAATTCCATGGGTTGTTGTCCTGTTTGCAATAGTGTTGCACCAAAGTATGAGGAATAAGAATAAAAGAACAAGGTATTTATTGGAGACTGACAAGACTCTTCCAGTACTGCACCAACTGTTCTATCACCTGAATGACAGCCAAGAAACACAACTGGTTGCCTACAGATCCACAAAGCCAATGACCAAGGATTGGGCAACAAACCCCCACCAGGCAAGACACACAATTGACCCCAATGTCCACAGGAAAGGCAACCCCCAAGAAGATACAGTCCCACAGAAGACTCTCATGAAGGGCATACTCTACTGGGGCCTGACCACCCACCCTGTAGAATACAGACAAGGCCCACTCAAGGAAGACCCCCATGCTCTCCTCCTGCTTGGTATCACAGCAGTTGGTTCCTTGAAGAACAAGGTTGCCAGCCATCACCATTGGTACCAGATGAGCAGTCCCTTCCACTGTGTATGACTTCAACACTTCCTGGAAGGCTTGCCAAAGACGTTGCTCAAAGTTGTCAGAGGTTTTCCAATTGACTGGTTGAGCGTTGGTAACCCCAGGTGTTGCCCAAGCGCAAAGGACTGACTTCACTATGTTGGATACCGTCCCCTGTTGCAAGACTGAAAGGCCTTGACCCTCAAATTGGAATTCCTTCAGCTGAGCCTCCAAGTATTCTTCTGCTGCCTGCATGGAGAACCGGCAATGGATACTGTTACCCCTTTGAAACCCAGTTCCTGTCACCTCCTTGGGCTCACTCAAAGCTAGGAACAGTGCAGCAAACAATGGGTCTGTCCCCTCTAAGGCCAGCTGAGGCACCAGTAGCTGATCTAAGTGAACCCCCAAGTCCAGGTAGCTGCCGTCCACATCATGCAGGACTACTTGCTTCCCTGCTGCCTTCATCATCTCCTTTGGCCTGGTATGCTTGCGCCTCTTTGGAATTACCACTTGCACCTTCTTCAAGACTCTTCTTGTGACTCTTCTAGAGGGATTGTTCACCATAGCTGTCACCTAGAGACGCCAGTCATTTTTAACCCTGTTGTCTAATCAAGTGGAGGGAAATGTTGCAGATCCTGAATGGATTAGACAAAAAGTTGTCCATCTGGGGATTAAGCAATGGAACAATTGTGCAGTTGCACTATTGCATCCTGATTCTACTAGTGATAAAGACGTTTAAAACGCCCCTAAAACAGGTGTTCAATTTGCTTTTTGAACGCGTACAAGGCACAGGCTTCACTTCCAGAATTATAAATAGAACAACAAAGTTATTTATATCTACCTCCTTAAGAAAAGCTGCAAGAAAGCAGTTGTTCTCTTGCGCAAGACTTTTAGCTATGTCAACCCACTCTCCTCTATTTGGAAAGTTCTTTTGTCTGTGCCTCACTGCCTCTGGTGGCAATTCCCCTGCCTTACACTATATAAGTGAAATACTATCTAAATAAATACCAGTTTTGTCTATACACCTTATTATTCTTCTGTCCTTCATAGGCTGCCACTATACTATCAACAGATATAGTATTAATAATTAAGGTCACTGATTAACTGTTTGTAGAAACTAGCAACCCTTTGCTGCAACTTTTATAACAAAAGGCCACATTATGATCAGAACTACTTCATCATTAAGGCACATTTAAGAGATCTGACCTAATTACAGATTCCAAATACTACCATGTCTTTGGTTAAATTTACTTTTGCAATGCTACCCTTTTTTTCCTTGGGAGCTTCAACAAAGAGAGAAATAATTGCAATATTAAAATAGGCATTCCTCTTTATTGCTGGTAATGATCTTGATAAATTCATCAAGCACTTCCTTACTCAAACTGAATTTGGGAGAGCTCAGTTCCTGCCAGCTATTCAAAATCAAAAAGGCAATGAGTTTATTGAAAACTTAAAGGATCTACTGAAATCTTCTCCCCAAAAGCATCTCCCAGCCTTGCAATCTCTGGTTACTTCCAGTTACTCTTTAAAAGAGCATAATGATATGGGGTTTAATATAACCAAAAGTGAGTTTGAATACTCAAGAAAAATAAATAAAAATAAAAATTTAAGCTTAAACAAAAAAGCTAAAAAAATAAGAACTATTCATTAAAAAAAATAAATAATTAAAAAATAATTAAAAAATTGCTGGAAAATTCTTTTGAAACAAGCCAGTTTACAAAAAAGTGCCTGAAAAACTTTATAAAGATATTGAAAAAGAGATGAGTAATTACTCAACTGAAATTAAATACTCTCTACTAAAAACAAAAAAAGAAGTATATGAAAATATGAAAATAAAAAATGAAATTTCAGTTTCACTTTCTACTTACTATAAATTAATTCCTAAAAATATAATAAGAAGTAAAAAATAAACCAATATGTGCAATATTTGTAGTTTAAAAAATTCACTAGAAAAAAAGAAGGAAGAGTGTGAAAGTAAAAACTTACCATTACTGTAAATTCAGAACCTAAAGATAAAAATGTGGGATTGTCAAATTCTTTTGTGTGAACTCACCAACTTAATGGAGTAATTTTCATTCCAGAACAACTTACTTTTTTATATAAAAAGATGAAAAATATTCTAGTAAGTTGGTGATTTTATGCAAAAGAATTTGACAATCCCACATTTTTCCTAACAGGTTCTGAATCTACAGTATTGCCACAGCAAAGAAAATCAGCCAATTAATGGTCATAAACAGTGATTGATTGATCCATTGTATTATTAATAACTCACAAAATCTGACTTAAATTTTACAGAATCATTATCAATAGGTAAATATGAAAGCTGTAAAATGCACACTGCATCAATATTTGTAATACTGTAAATTCAGAACCTAAAGGTAAAAATGCGGGATTGTCAAATTCTTTTGCGTAAACTCACCAACTTACTGGAATATTTTTCATCTTTTTATATAAAAAGTAAGTTGTTCTGGGATTTAAATTACTTCATTAAGTTGATGATTTCATGCAAAAGAATTTAAAAATCCTGCGTTTTTACCTTTAGGTTCTGAATTTACGGTAAGTGTTAATGGCTCCCTAATATAAACACAGTCCAATTATAAAATCATAATGAAAAATTCCAAGTTTACAATAAATTTTATTATACAGAATGTGTTGAGTTATGCACATAATACAGTAGTTTTAAAAGCTATGGAAACAACCAAAAATACCTCAGATTTAAACAAAATGATTTCATATTTGAACAAAATCTAAGTTGTGCAAGATTCAGGATTCAAATAATTTAAAAAAATTGGTTAATAAATGAACTTTCAAATAAAAAATATCACTAACACATATACAAAATTATATCAAAGATCAAGCAGTGTAGTTCAACCCACAAAAAAACGAACTTACACAACAAGTGAGATGAATGGATGCTGTTCCAGAGTATATTATAATCCAATCAGGATTCATATGAGGCATCAACAGAAGGACTGAAACAAAACAAAATTTGAGAAATCTAGAAGCAATATTCCACAAACACAAAAAAAAGAAGTCACACAAGATGTGTAGTATGAGCAGCCTAAAATAGAAATATAACAGTTTAATAGCCAATCAACAGTTATCCAATTTAGGAACATAGGCATTTTATTTATTTTCATGGATCCTTATTTGTGTATAATGGTTTTGAGAACCTTCTAAATATGGAATGGTAATTGCAATAAAAATAAATCATAAAATTTTAAATGTCTACTTTTAGTGATTTTATCCTAGGTTTTGTTTCAATATGGTTTTTACTAGCAACAACATTTTCAACGGTGCCAGCATCCAAGCCAGCAGCAGTCAAGCCAGCTTCAATGGAGGCAAGGCTCAGGGCGTGGAGGTACCCGTTTATACCCAAGCCTTTGAGGCAGGTAACAAGGAAGCTGACCTGTACCTGACTCCCAACCCATATGGCTTTGACTTGTTCAACAGTCACTTTGCGTCTAGCTCTTTCCCGACTCCCCTACCCACCCCTGCACAAGCTGCCCGCCATTCAACCAATCAGGATGGCAACCTTAATTTGGAACAACTTCCCACCACAAGCCAACCTGCCCTCCTACAGCCAATCAGGCTTCAGCTCCCTCAGCCCAGCGCCCAAAACGCAGAATAATTACTGCCCAAATTCTCCAAGAAATTGTGGCACTGACCCTGCAGGGTCTGTCCTTGGAACAGATAGCCAGCCAATTACAATTCATCCAGGCTACCATCATGCAGGAATTCAATAACTTAATGAATAAGGGGAATCTGATTGGGACAGCCAAGAAGCCAAAGAAGGCCCTCAAGTCCCAAATCACCGAGGTGTACCCTATTATGCTTGACCTCCTTCAGCGGGACCCCTAGCTTCACCTGACCCAGGTCCAGAAGTAACTTGCGTACCATGGCATTTGGGTGTCTAAGAGCATGGTGTAGCTCTGGATGTATGGAAAGGTGGCTTCAGTATAGGTTCTTACCAATGTTGCCGGCAATCAATGGGATGGCACTGAGGATTTCCTGTATGATCCCACCATCAAATCCACCCTGGTCTAATGCCTGACTAGTCTAACAGATGATATCATCTTCATCTCCTACTACAAGCTATCAATAGCTTTTGACAATTTCAGTGAGAAAAGAAAAGCCACCACCAAGAATAGAAGGGATAAGGTCAAGAAGGGGACATTCATTAGTGCATTTCTGGCTGTTTCATCCAAGGGTTTTGTCTACTATCAGAAAAACCAAGATTTTACCAATGGCTACAAGTACAACCACATCCTTGGTAGATTACTTGACTCCTGGGATGGCTCAAATTCCAAATACCAGGTTTTCTTGAGCCACCATATAGAGGGTAGCTCCACCACCCTTGAGGCCATCCAGGGACGCGGGCACCAGGCCTCAGTCTACCCAGCTGGCCATGCAGATATACATCTGGGTGATATTGTGTTCTTCAATATTTGAGACAAAGTCTGGGAGCACTGCCCACAGGCTTTCAATTATCTCTATCTTGAGGTCCTTGATCATGATTCTCTCTTTGGTTGGCAGATGGTGGCTGAATTGTTTGCCCAAATGGTTTTCCATGTGAACATGGGCAACCAATCACACAAGGATAAGCGCCTCCCACCGTGCCACAACCACCTATCAACCCATCTAGCCAATGACAAACAAGGAATATAACAAGCGTTATATGACAGCCATCACACACAATCCTCCTACCCCTACCCCCGCCACCACTACCCCCACCTTCCAGCCCCACCCATCCAATCCCAGACCCCCAGGACAGCACTGCCTCTACGCCTTCCTTCCTGCTCTATTCTGCCTACTAGGCATCACTCTTCCCTTCCCCAATAAACCCCCTGTTGCCAAACATTTTCTATTTATATTATCTTTATCTTGAATTTCAATTGTTCATGTTCTCTTTGTTTATAGTTGGTTTTATTCTTTATGTTCAGCTTATTTCTATAAAATCATATATATACTATACCATGTATCTAGATCCAGAACACAGTTATTTTTAGCGCTTTGCACTGCCCCTTGTGATAATATTAACAACAATTTGGTGATCAGCTAAATTTGAATTAGAAAATTATAGGTTAACTGTGTTTAGATAAAGTTGTTACTGATCTAAATTCAAAACCTCAATGATAAACTTTAAGCCAATCAGGAGCTGAGTGATAAAGTGATTGGTGTGACATAAATGGTCACCCAATAATTCTTTGGCGCATGTGCACTAATTAATATGATTGGCTGGTTGTTTTGCCATTGTGCGCCATTGCTGCTGTGGCAAGTTATTGATGGACTAGTGCCCAATTAGCTGCTGGGTTAGCACTAGTCTATCAACATCTTGCCTCAGCGGCAATGGCACTCAATAGAAAAACAACCAGCCAATCATATTAATTAGCGCAAATGCATCAAAGAGTTATTGGGTGACCCTTTATGTCACAACAACTGCTTTATCACTTAGCTCCTGATTGGCTTAAAGTTTATCATTAAGGGTTTGAATTTGGATCAGTAACAACTTTATCTAAACACAATTAACCTATAATTTTCTAGTTCAAATTTAGCTGATCACCAAATTGTTGTTAATATTTTCACAAGGGGCTGTATAAAGTAGCAAAAATAATATGACAATTAAGGAAACAATGCCAACACTAAGCAAACAACACATATTGAGTTAAGTCTAAAACATATACACAATGAGTAAAAAAATGGGATAATGTAGTAAATGAGAAAACAAAAAAGAATAAACAGAGAGGCAACAGTATCAAAATAATACAGAATTTATTGAGATAAAAGCTATAAAAACATATGGAAAGGTTAGTAAAAAATCATATGAGAGAATCAGAGAAGCTGCTAAAGGACCTAAACTTGGCTATTGCAAAAATAAAAGACATTGGCCGCAAGGTCAAGGCAAAAGTCAAGGCCACTATCCTTACTGGGGACAAAATTGACAAGGTGTTCACCAAGGCACTTATGGCCAAGATGCCAGAAACCTCTGAAAAAACAATCACACGCTTTTAAATGTCCAGAAGACTGTTGTGGAAGGCCTTCAATTCAAGTCCTTTGCCCTCTCTGCGCTGTCTGTCTGGGTCAACAATCCTGAGATGTATGAACATCTCAAGCCAGTCAAGAAAGCCAGAAACAAGGACACATAATTGCCAGCGCAATTGCTTGCGCCAAGAATGGCTAAGCCTGCTGAAGCTACCGGCAAAGAGAAAACACACAAAGGTAACCTAATAATCAAAACTAATAAAAATTTCATAATACTTACCTTTTTTTAGAAAGCATAAGCGGTGAAATATGCCAGGTCCTGGTCCCCTTTGTCTCTGCCACATTCTACACAAAATACGCCAATTATGTGGCAAGGCAGCTGTTTCTGTTCCCTCCTGTTTTGTGCAAGATAGAGGACCACATTCATGGTACCTTTCTAATGTCCCAAGAGGCATTAGCCAGGCTGACACATGGCAAGGGGGCATCTGAGTGTGCAGTTACTGCCTACAAGGATGGCTAACTAGTCCGCCAGACCCAGTATCCCTCAGTGGAGTTTAATGTGTAAACTCCATTGAGCTTGTTTGGGATGTCCTGTAGACGCTCTATTAAAGAACATACCAGAGATGGGATGGGCCCATGCAGCTGCTTGCTTCTGCTTCCCCTTGGAGCATACACTTATCTATTAGAAAACTTCAGACACAAGGTGTCAAAATTGGCTGTTGCAGACACAACAGCTATAAAGAAGACTAAAATCCTCCTTGCCAACTTTGGGCTGGCATGGAGTGCCAACAAGATGGGGGTCCCTCTGGCAATGGATCTCACCTTTGCTAAAACAAAACATGAGAAGAAGATTAGTACTGTGTTCAATAAGCTGTGTGAGTTTACTGAAGCCTTTGCTGGGCAAAGGCTTCACCTTGTGGTCTACTTAGGGTTCCTCTTTTACTTTGGGATGGGTGCAAACATCAAGGACCTGGACAGGGTCCTTCTCAGGATCAACAAGGCCAGGCGCTCCCTGGATAGGAAGAAGGTCCCCCTGGGTACAAATTGGTTGACCATGTGATCCAGAACACCCTGGTCCTGGCTGGAATTTACAGGTCTGCTTCCCCTCCAGAGAAGCTGTTGCTTCACTCCCACCTGACCATACTCCCTTTTACCAGCTGCCATAAATATTTCAATCAGGGTGTATCCACTGTCTATGGTGTGGCAGTTGAGGTTGTGCGCCACCTCCATTGCTGGGTGAGTACATACCAAAGAACTCATTACAGGCGCCCTTAAAACTCTCTTTTCCAATAAATATATTTACATTCTAGATTATTTTTATTTATAACAATTTTTATAATTTTTATTTTAGCAAACAAGTTTTGCAAAATAAATCCTGGAGAAGGTTTTAATAAAAGCAAAGTAATATAGATTAATAAAATATACCTCTAAGTTGTACATTAACCATTTAATTTTTTTAAGTTTCATTTTTATATACATTTATTTATTAAGAGCGATATAAATATATTTGCGTAATCCAGTATCAAGTGCTTGGGATAGCCTCAGATGCCATAAAAAATTAATATACAATAAATACATTACAAACCTTCATTGATGGTCCTGCTGAATGTGATTGCAGGCTTGGAAGCTTCTAAATAATAAATGATAATTAATAAGTCTTAAATAATAAATTATAGAATATAAAAAAGTTGGACACACTAAGCCTTTAATCAATTGGCTGTTTGGAAAGGTAGGCGGAGATGAAAAAATCAGTGTGGCCATATAATTTAGCCACAGTCTCAGCTGGGAGGGTGTGGATACTGGCCTGCAGCAAATCAAAAAGGTCCTTGGTCCCAGTTGGGGTCCCTTGCTTGACAACTTGCTTGAGCCACCCAAAAACTTCCTTGATGGGATTCAAGAAGGGCAAATAGGCGGGGAGGAATAGAAGGCGCAAATTTGACGTGGCCAATTGCTGGGGGCACACTGCAATGCTGGTGTCAATTGATGAAAATTCTTTGAGAATATCTGCCACCTTATGGAGATCAACATTATCCAGCACAATTACATTGGTGAAGCAAGGCTTGTGTGCCTCAGGTGCTCCTGGATCAATTGAAGGAATGATAGGAAGGTCCGGCTGTTGTGGGATCCTAATATCATTTGATAAAGCTTGATCCCCTTTGGACCAAGGAGAGCCACTATCAAATAGGCTGTGGCGCAGACTTTAGCACGCTGAGCTACCCTGTCATTTGAGCCTTTGGGGACATAGCCATATGCATTGCACATAGACAAGGTAAAGGCCAATTTGTCAAAATAGTAAAATTTGACTGTCCCCTTGTTTTTGAGGGCAGTGTAGGCCTCAGTGTATTTTTTTCAGGTCTCAACATTGGTTGGGCTGTTTCTATTATAGGGAGATACCCCAAGCTTTTTCCAGTAAAAGAACATTCCCTTCACCAGATGATAGTAAAAGGAAATTGAGGCCTCAACCCCAAAAGTAGATTTAACAATGGCCTGTATATTTGCCAGTTAAAGATGGCAATCTCAGGTTATACACCGGCATATTTCCCATTTGTGCTCCTTGGTGAGCATGGTGGACACACACAGGGATGTCTCTGCGGCAAGGACATGGCCAGTGTTGATGAACTTATTGAAGGTCTTCAAGGCGTACTTGGGATCCACCCCAACAAGAGCTGCAGCCGCCT
The DNA here is from genome assembly GCA_014839935.2 of Entomophthora muscae. NCBI lineage: Eukaryota > Fungi > Entomophthoromycota > Entomophthoromycetes > Entomophthorales > Entomophthoraceae > Entomophthora > Entomophthora muscae. The sequence continues at coordinate 67,964 of QTSX02000009.1, read as the reverse complement.
TGTAGTCACCAGATTGCTGCATGAGCCAGAGAAGGATGATCTGCTTGATATCAAGAATAGGTTTCTGGGCAGGCTTAGTGAACTCAGATGAACAGGGATCCTGATTATGACAGGCTTGCAAGGCATGGGTACCTTGTTATAGAAGGCTGCAACCTTTTTTAACACCAGCTGTCCCTCATAAGTTCTGTTTAACTCAGGCTCCTTGCCCTTTTCCTGATTGCCATCACCGACGTAGGAATTGTAGCTAGTAGCAAGTACAGGCTTCACCTTCTCCAGCATGGCTGGCGGGACCAACTCTTGCCAGTACACAATGTCAAACACATATGAAGTAAGTTCCACCTCCTTGTTTCTAACTGTTTTTGTTGTGGTCACCTTGGTGGGCTTCCAGGTCAGCTTGGGGACCTGAGGGTTGATGCTACGCACCCTAGCAGCTTGTGCTCCTTGAACCAGCTGTGTCAGTGTAGCAACACTATTGAACTTTACTCTCCTGTTTCCTTCCTGATTAGGCACTTGGGTTGCACTAACTCTGTTCTTTGACCCGCAGGGCAACCACAACTGCAGCGCACAACGGGTGAATTGGTACTCTGTTTTTATGTTCCTTTCATTTTGAGAATTTAATAAAATACTAAATAAATTTCAATTAATTACTCCCTAAGTTTAATTTTTGCTTATATCTGAATATGGATATTTAATTAGAGATTTCCCCACCTAATATCCCAATTAAAGATTTTTTATTTCTTAATTAGTTGTTTTTGGTTTTTTAATACCCATTTTAGAATACCCAAAAAAATTTCCATCCATTTTCCCAGATTTTACTGCCAAATTCAAACACCCATCACAATGTTTTTAAAATTTGTGTTTCAGATTGTGTGCCCTATTTTAGATACCTTGGTATAATTCTTGATTACAATCCATTGCACACAACATTTGAGTGATTTTGTTTACATAGTGAGTTGCTATTGTGTTTTGGTTTTGGGTTGAGTTTTGACTCACTGCGCTTGGATGTATTTTGTCCGCAATCCACATAGTAAACATATGTACACCAAAAGTCAACTCAAACCATTTTTTGTGAATCTGTTTATTTCTGATTGTATTTTGAATAGTCTCGCTTGGCGCATGAGCACTTCTTTGCTGTGTTGATCCATTCTGCCCATTAACGCCAAAAACACCTGTTAACAGAGTGTATATTTTAAACTGATAGTTGTAATTTGCTTAAATCTGAAATTATTTTTTTTAAATTTGAGGTATTTTTGGTTGTTGCCCTAGCTTTTAAACTACTGTATCTAAATATCAAGAATTAACATCTAGCTGCAATATTCTAATGTAATATTTACATTTTTTGGTCCTTAATTTATTATTGATAATGAAAAATATTCATGCAAATAAATATATGTTAATTTATTAAATATACAACATTTTATTAATTATGGAGAATGTCAACAATGTAAAAAGGATATATTGTTAATTATGATTTGAAAGAAAAAATATCAATTTTATTAAGTTGTTAAAAATGCTTATTTTGCTCATCAAGAGACAAATGGGAGAGGGAATGGGCAGAATGTACATTGCCATCATCTGCGCCTATAAAAAAGACACCATCAGAGATATTGGGGAGGGATTGGGTGATGGCTTGGTCTTGATGGGGGAGTTGGGGAGGCAGGGCTGGTTGACTGAGAAGAGGCGGCAAGAGCTGATTGCTTCAATTGCTCAAATTCTTCTTCTGTCACATATGCAGACTTGAAAACCCAAATGGATGAGTGTGCAAGGAGGCATGAGTCCTTTCTGGACTTATCACCATCACTTGCATAGAAGATGATGAGATCAAATAAGTCCTGGACAAATATTAATGGGAATAGCTCAAACCCCTTCTCTATTTGAGTGCACAGTTTGTTGTAGGTATCAGGCTTTGAGCACCTGAAAGCTGAACCAAAATTGTGAGGACAAACATCTGCAAGATGCATGTTGCTTGGTTGGTGGGATAGGTCCAACAGGTATGCCCACAGCCGTAATTTCATTGATTGCTCATTCCTGCTACTCTATCTCAGCACTCATTACAACTGTGTACACAGCTTTCTGGATAGCCCACTCCTCCAGCATGTCCCTGAGCTCTGTCTGGTAGGTATATCCATCTGAAGTGTTTGATATTTGTTGAAAATTGGCGTACACCAGCAGATTCAATAGAAGATTTAGGAGGCAGGGGCACACACTCACTATATGCCTTTGAATGTGAGGATTCCAAAGACATTGACCAACTTGATTTGTAATAAATAAGTTTATTGAATCCTATACAAGTAGGTAAAATTCTACCTCCTGGCGTTTACTACCAATATCTTATATAGGGGTATTCTCATATTAATAATCATTAGTCACTGGAAATGTCTTCTAGGACATTCCAGTACACTCTAAAATCTTGGTTGTGTTTTCAAAAAAGGGACAACTTCCCATTTTAGGACACAATCCCACAATGCCTAGCACAAGGATACCCTTTGCTAGCACATTAATCAGTGATTCTTTTTTAGGTGTATAATCACTTCTATATTTGACCTTGATTGGGAGTCAAATCAAATACTTGAATTGAGCCTGGCGCCTTGGCGTTATTCCCTCTCAAAGCTGGCGTCTTGACGCTTGATATTAATTATTGCAGCGCTCTGGCGCTTGCAAATAATTGTGTTGGCTTCCTGGTGCTTGATGTAAGCTGTAGCAGCACTCTGGCGCTGTGGTGCATATACCTGAGGTTGCTGACGTCCTGGCGCCCATTGCCTAGGGTGGCAGAGGCGTGGCTTGATTAATCACAATGACAACATCATGGGCTACTAACTGTACCTTTCTTAATGTACTTTTAATAACACTAATTTATGAAAGGGTAATTGATTGGCCCTTATCAATTTGTCATTAATTGTCTAATAAATTAGGCTTTCCACAATCCCTGGTCAACAATTCTTCACAATATTGCTGAGTAATAATTGACACCCAATGGGGAAACTGCCAGCAAAACCCTGAAAAATCAATACAAAATTGGGCTACACTTGTAAATATCAGATTGTATACACTTTTCTCCATATTCTTGGATACTTGCAGAAATATTGGCATATGACAAGAAGATGACATCATTGCATGTCCTCATTGCCCTCTCTTTTATAAACTCAATGATGGTTGAATTTTAGGGGTTGGCATCCACCAAACTGGAACCACTGAGAGCTTGATTGGATAAGATTCTAGCAGCAATCACAACTCTGCACATCCACAAATAGACTTTTCTCTTATTGGTGAAAATGCTGTGGAGTCCCAGTTAGAAACACACCTGGACCAGGGCCATCCACAGGTTACGTTCCATGATGACTATCATAAAAGGGGGCTTTTTCACCATTGGTTGACGTACATGCACCAATTGGGGTCTTCTTGGGAGGGGGCACAGTTGCCATGGGCTCACAGGGTTGCAGCCACAGTGGACTTTTCAAAACCCATTGTGACTGCTATCTCCCCAAGGGACATAAACATCCCTTGCTTTTTGACCATTTCAAGAACAATTTCTGGAGTGATCAATTTTCTTCTGCATCTTGCAGGATGATTGGCTGGAGGTGGAATGTGTCTGTCTTGGGAACCAGACAGTATCATCTGATTGGCTGTTTCTGGATTATGGGTCCTCTAGGTGACCCTGTGGCTCACTTGGCCAATTCTGGATGCTAATGATGATATGTAATCTGGATTAGCAGCTGCCTGTGCATTAAGGGCAAACAGGGCCATGCTGGAAGACTCAGGAGAAAGAACGCTCCTGGGTAGTGCTTGGGAAGGGGTCCACAAGTTGAGAGTGATCATATACAGAGGCTTCACTATTGGAAGACCCAGCGTAGCCCTGCATGATTTTATCAAGTCCAGGGAACAGCTTGTTGCCTTGGTTGTTATTGAAAGAAGACATAGTAAATTTTTATTAAAAAATTAAACTCAAAAAGAGGAGTGTATATTTTACTAAATTTTATTGTTAAGTATGTTACATTGGTGAATATTACAATCTTAATTTTAGCTGTCTTAAAATGGAATAGGGTGATTTTTGAGAATGCTTATGATTCCTAAAAGAATTAGTACAAATCCACTCTAGATCCTTTGAAATCATTTTTGAGACACCCATAAATTATATTTATTTCAAATTACCTCATTTTTTATTTGAAATCTGGATCTTGGATTTGACAATCCTGCAATTTCAGATTTTTTAAGTTTTACATCATGTCTATGATTTGTTTGAAATACAGGAAATCTCAAATTGTACATTAGAATCATGCATTTCTGATTCTTTTATCCTGCATTTTTTTGCTGTGTTTGGTCTTTAGTTAGTTAAGTTATCTGCTCAAGGGATTTGAAATTTTCCAATTTAAATAAATCAAAAAAGTTTAAATTAAATAGTTGATTTATTAATTACTTTATTTTCACTCAGCTAAGTTCTCCGCAAAAGTGATTCAAAATTTGGACCAAGGATTTGACAATCCTGCATTTTTACATTCTGGTTCTGAATTTACAGTACCCAAGTGAACAGATCCACCGGGAAAAGCCCTTTTGAACTAGTTTATAGTCCATAGACAAACATTGTTCAAGCTCTCACAGGGCCTAATCTAGAAATATCACAAAAAGTATCACATCAATCAGACCCCCAAGTTCTCCATGCCAACAAAAATCCAACTGATAGAAAAGAAAAACAGTTACAAGACAAGTTCCCCCTCAAAGACAGACATGAAGTTGGTAACAAAGTTTGGGTAATGAACACAGAAAAAAGCAATCTTCAGTCCAAAAAAGTTGGGCCTGTCATTGTACTAAAGGTAAAAAATAACAATACTTACCTAGTGCAAGGGTTAGGAAAAAAAAGCAAGACAAAGTCCTACATCACAATAGGCTCTGCCCCTACAAGGCCCAACAGAACCAATGTGAAACTGTCCTCCCTGCAACCAAACAGCAACTGATACAGTACTTCACCTGTGCCCCTGACAACCTTCCAGAAGACTTTTTAACAGAGGAAGCCAACCCTCAGCCAGGAGGGAGGGGGTGTCAAAACAATGAGGTCAACTCCTGGCAAGGTTACAATCAAAAAGTTCTGTGACCATAAACCCAACTTACCTATGACCCAAAGCCAAATACAGAAGGTGACTCAAATTAACAAATTCAGCAACAGGACCTAGTGGCAATCCTAATACAGTGAACAACTTGATTTAGCGCTTGTCTCATTAAGAGAATCAAGCCACCTCCTATCCAATCTAACCAAGTGATATTCACAATCATGTTCCTGTTACCAGAATTTAACCCTACTATAACATCAATATATAAATAAAGATTATTATCTATTCTTTAATCATTTTCCCTTTTAACTCTGCTAAAACAGCACAATTATAACATAAGCCTTTGGTTAGTCTCCAGGGATGAATCAGAAGTAATTTAAGGCCCTGAGAATGCAGTATAAAGAATTTTGTTCTAGGTAGGCCAAGAAGGGTGTGTCCAGATATGAAAAACAAACAAGAAAAGATACCAAAATGGCTTTTTATTTTGTAACAGTGAAGCCTTGCTAAAGTTCTTAAGAGTTGATAAAATGAGGAATAGAAATCCAAATGCTGCAAAAATTTGATAACAACAAAGTTCTAAGCAGCAAAATTCACAAATGATAAACTTCAAGTAGAAGCATTGGGAAAAGACAACCAAGAAAAACTTTGGAAAAAATAAAAATGCAATATTTTGAGGAAATGAGACCAGATTCTGCAAATAAAATTTTTGCAAATTGGTTCAACCATTTCCTCAATTTTGAGCTCAGGGGTTGTGACAAGCAGTAAAGAGACCACAGAAACCAAGAAATTGACACCACAACTTACAAGAAGCTGTACATGCATATAGGTGAGCAAAATTTTCATTTTCATAGAGAAGTTTTGGCTGAAAACTGTCAACTGAGATTTTTAAATAATTATGGTTCTATTGAACTACTGGGGTAGCTCTGAGCTCCAACCCAGATCATATGGGTGTTTGGGAGATAATATTTGCACCATCAAGAAATATTTAAAAACTTCGCCCTCTAAATTTATCAAAAGAAATTATGGCATCATAATTGAACTTTTTGGTCAAAAAACATCAAATTATCTGATCTCTGCGTTTTGAGACTTCAAACAGTGTTTTCAACTTCTGTCAAAGGATTCACACGTTTTGACAAACCCTCTTCTGGTCAACTGCTTGATTGATGTCCTTTTATCATTTTATTGCTGCTTTCTTGGACCTGACTCTTTGATGTTTGAATTTTCAAGGGTCAGAAGTTCTGGACAAGATGAAACCATCACTGACATATTTTATTGAAGATAAATTAAGGTCATAACTGCCTTTAAAACCCTCAAAAGAATATTTAAAAAGGAGGATTAGTCATTAAATCCATTACTGAAAAGAGGTTGTGTGCAGCTACTAATCAGGGGTGAAATTAGGGTTGCCCCCTTTGAGAGAATATCATATTCTTGTGGAGAAAAAGATAAGAAAATAGTTTAAGTAATAATATTGAAATCCAAAGGTAATACAGGTAAAGTTGCTACTTTCTGAATATGCCTGTTCACAACAAACATAGTACTCACCCATAGAAAGATATATCAGTTGTACAGATTATCAAAAGCTTTCTGCTACTCCAACCGGGATCACAGTCTTCTTGTAGCTTCTGGCAGCATTTGTGAGAATTGGGGAGAAGGTTAGTAAGAAATAAAACCTTGCTCTCAACCACAATAAATTACAGTTTCAGCAACAACCAAAATGTTGCCACTAAAAAATTCTGGGAGGCCAAAGGGGGAGAAGAATTAGCTGAACACTAAAAGCAACAGGCAAAACCAAATGGAAAAATTTACTAACAAATTTTGAACTTTATTAGAGTAGATAATGATGAAGCAAGGTATTTTACAACTCTTACATTCATTTAAAGGATGAGATGGGATTAGGGTGGTAGATTGAATGTCACAAAACCAATCAATCTATGATATTAGCAGATACAAATGAATTTCTTGAGGCAGGAAGATCTTGACAAATTTTGAATGGTCATAATCAAAAGGAAAACTAAACCAATTAAAATCAGGAAATCTTCTTTGGATGCAATTACCGCTGCTCCAGGCTGCTCTTGCACATGATATTTAGCCAGGGGTGTCTCTTGGGTGGGTTAGGTGGGGGCATATTAAGAATAATTCCAAAATATTAAATTGTGGGCGTTTCTTGGGCTTTTTCAGTAACATTTTGGATAAATATTCAAACATAATTTGGTAGAAATTCCCAAGAATTAGGCAGGAATTGGAGTAGAGGCCTAAGAGAGGTGTAACTTTACATTATCCTTTCCTATTTAAAAGAGTAGGTGACCAGCCAGGGACTGGAGCATGAAAGAGTCACCAGCCAACTTAGGAGACCTTCAAAAGGCCAATTTAGAAGCTAGTTATAAAGAAAGCATAAACAAGGCACATATTTTTGGAGGGATCAGATTGGACATCCTTTCTAAGCGGTAATCAGGAGGTGCTGGTGGCATTCACACTGAATTGTGAGCAAACTTAGCAATTGATTGCAGTCAGGATAGTGATAGGAGCAGAAAGGACAGAGAAAATTTAAGTTTGCCTCTGCTAGGGAAGAAGAATGGAGATGGGGTGTAGGGGCAGGGACACAGAGCAGCACACATAACCAAAGCCAAGAAGCAGGCCATCCAAACTGATGGCCGGCATGAGACTAAATCTCATGCAATCTATTGTTTCAAGATGGCTGAAAAATAAGGATAATAGCACAGCAAGACCAGAGAGGGGAATGACAGGGACAAAGACAGGACAGGAGAAAGCCCAAAACCAGAACCAGGATAAACTATCTAAACTGTTGGCCAACATGAGACTAAATCTCATATAATCTATTATTTCAAGATGACTGCCAAATAAAGATAAGAGCACCACTAAATTAAAGTAGGGGAGGCAGGTACAGGAGGTGAACACCAAAGCCAGGAGTTAGCTGACCAAACTGATGGCCAACATGGGACTGAATCTCATACAACATTTTAAATTAAAGATGACAGCCAAATAAGATCAGGGGCACCAATTTTAGGAAAAAGGGAGGAATAGGGATGGGCAGGAACTGAACAGAATAACCAAGATCAAGAAAAAAAAATCCCCAATTAAACCAGATTAATGTCAGGCAAGAGAAAAGGGCACCCTAAATCCTTGATCTAAATGTACTAGAAAAGGAGGAGGAAAACTGATAAACTCAAGGTAAAACCAATCATGAGAGATCAGGAGAAAGAAGTGGGGATCTTTTTTGAAATTCTAATCCACAGAAAGCAAGACAACACTAGAAGAAAAAATGGGGATGCAAACAAACATACCAGAGCCTCAAACCAAGAGCAACATTCCAAAAGAGATCAACCCAGAGATAAGCCAAGATTATTGACATTAGAGTGTGTCCAACCAATCCAAATTGAAAGCTAATTAATAAACCCAACCCAAACAGCAGGCAGCTTTTTGTGACAGAAGCTAAGCGGCAGAGAGGCACCACCCAGACAATGAAATTTTAAAATATGTTCAATAGTTTTGACTGGCACTGGAGCAAAAGGCAGGATGTTTAAAAGCAACAGAGAGAGAGGAGCCAATCAAATTGATTTGGAAAGATGGCAGACAGCAGAAAAATAGAAAAGTGATTTGATTGGAGGGTTTTTCTAGAGAAAGTAACCAATCCCAAGCCATCACTAAAGTGTGTTGGGTAACAACCAATCAAAATTAGCCAGGTAGCAAAATCAGAAAGAGTAACCAAATCAAATAATTTTTTCCAGTATCACATGAGCTGAACCTAACTGGCCAATCAACAGCAACAGAAAGACAAAATTGGCCAATTCAAGACATTAAATTTGGACAAATAAAAAGGGAGGAGGTAGGGGTTCTGATTGGATGCTTTAAAATTCCAACTTCAAGCTACAGGAGCAAGAGCAACAGAGCGCACAGGCTGGAGCAAAAGTAGCCTGTCAATGTTTAGAAGGCCAGTTCATCAAGCGCACAAGCAACAGCACAAGGAAAAGTTGACAACAGCAAGGTAAGCAATCAAAGACAGCAATAAACCAAAACTGACCAACAGCAAGGGAAGAAGAGCTGGCCAGGAAAGATGAGGAAAGGGTAGAGAGGGGAGAGGCAAAGCCACCTGGATAGAAAATGGTAACCAAAAACAAGGAATTGGGGCGCAAATAAGCTGTGGGAAGTGTAAAGTTACGCCTCCACCTTGGGCCTCTACTTCAATCCTCACCAAATGCTTGGGGATCTCTGCCAACTTAAGCCTGGATATTTCCCAAAGATTTACTGAAAAAACCCCAAGAAAAGTCATCACACTAATAATTTCAAAATTATTTTGAAAATGCCACCACCTAACTCACCCAAGAGACACCTCTGGTTAAATATCATGTGCAAGAGCAGCTGGGAGCAGTGGGAATTGCATTCAAGACCAGTTTCTCAATTTTTAGTCAAGTCAGTTTTCCCTTTGATATTATCCATTTGGATTTTTCCAGATTTTCCTGCCTCAAGAGATGCATCCATATTCCCTCATATCATTGGTCAATTAGATTTGGACATTCAACTTCCCATCCAAATTTCATCCCCTTCCTTTAAATGAATGCAAGAGTTTTAAAAGACCTTGCTTCATTATTCTCTACTATAATAAAGTTCAAAATTTGTTAGTTTAATTTGGCCTTCTGGGTTTTCCTGTTGCTTTTGGTGTTCAGTTGATTCCTTCTCCCCTTTGGCCTCCCAGGAATTGTTGGCAGCAACCTTTTGGTTGTTGCTGAAACCAAAATTTTATTGTGGTTGAGATCTTGAGTTTATTTCCTCTTAACCTGATCCCCAATTCTCACAGGAAGGCAAGATAGAGAGCAAGATCTTTGTAGTAAATTTTTAAGAAAAAATTATAAGTTGCAAAGCTGCCAAGCAGCAAGCCCAACCAGTGGCAAAAGTCTCAAAAGCCTGAAAAGTGACTTCATTATTATGTGAGAATTGGGGAGAAGGCTAATAAGAAATAAAACCTTGCTCTAAACCACAATAAATTACAGTTTTAGCAACAACCAAAAGGTTGTCACTAAAAATCCTGGGAGGCCAAAGGGGGGAGAAGAATTAGCTGAACACTAAAAGCAACAGGCAAAACCAAATGAAAAAATTTTACTAACAAATTTTGAACTTTATTAGAGTAGATAATGATTAAGCAATGTCTTTTACAACTCTTGCATTAATTTAAGGAATGTGATGGGATTGAAGTGGTTGATTGAATGTCACAAAGCAATCAATTAATGATATTAGCAGATACAAATGCATTTCTTGAGGCAGGAAGATCTTGAAATTTTTTGAATGGACATAATCAAAAGGAAAAATGAACCAACTAAAATCAAGAAATCTACTTTTAATGCAATTACTACTGCTCTGACTGCTCTTGCACATGATGTTTAACCAGGGGTATCTCTTGGGTAGGTTAGGTGGGGGCATCTTCAGAATAACTCCAAAATATTAAATTGAGGGCTTTTCTTGGGCTTTTTCAGTAATATTTTGGATAAATATTCAAACATAATTTGGTAGAGATTACCAAGAATTTGAAAGGATTTATAGTAGAGGCCTAATAGGAAGGCATAAATTTGCAGCATTAATCAAGTTGGTAAGCGTAGGTCACTTCATAGTTGGTCTAGCACTCCTGTGTTGTAACTGAACCAATGAGGATTCAGTATTTGAATTGGGGAAGATAACAGTCCAATAGAAAGGACAGGAATAATAATAAGATGTTATTTATTATAGAATGTTGTGATTAATATACCATATGGGGAAAGCTACAAGGCCACAAGGAGGTGGCATAGTGGGAAGTTCCATGTAGGGTTTGGAGCCAAGGGATAACGTGTGCAGGATCAGCAGGTCAAATTGATAGTGCTCCTAATTAGGAGAAAGTGCTCTTAGTTTGAAATTGCCATCATATTGGTTCATGTTGTTAGACATGTCAAGGGGCAACTCATTGAGTGCCCCCTATGTATTGTAAGATACATTGGCAGGCAAGTCTGGGAACTTGGTTGCAACACCTGGAAATTACCTTGTTATCTGCTGGCCCCATATTTAATGGTTCAAATTTCACAAACAGAGCATAAAATTTATTTTAAAGATATGTAAACCTTTTCATCACTTGCTACCTCTTTAACATTATTTATTACCAATTGTCAGGGCCCAGAATGGGCCAGACAAAACCCTATGTTGCATAGGTTCAATGCCTGCAATTGAGCAATTGCGCAACTGAACAATTGCATTGTCAATCACACAGATTAACCAAAAGGAAATTTTAATTCCAAGTGGAGAATACAACCCTGGTCAAGGCCAAGCCCAGGGGCAATTAAAAACTGTCCCAAAGCCAAGTGAAAAAGATTTTAATTGGCCCACACCCTCTGAAACCCAGAATTGGGACTTGGGTTGCCAAATGGCCCAAAATTCTCCTGCTAGCTTCCCCAGGGAAAAAATAATGAAAGGATCCATCTAACTAACAAATCAGGAGTCATTAATGGAACCCAACTTGAGAATAATTCATTGAAAACCAATAAGGAGTTGCCAGTAAGTCCAATTGCAGTTTCCCAGCAGGATATAGCTGGGAACACTGGCATCCCCTTTCTTTATTGACATCTTCATCTAATAAAATTTTGTTGGTTAATGCATACTGAGCATTTATACTTTGCAGGGGTTTATTACAGTATCACAAATTTTATACTGCTGGTGCTTTCAAACAGAGAGTACCTCCAGTACCAATGTCAGTGCTGGAAAACAAAGCAACTTCTAGCTGCCTCCAACCAACCACCTCCAGCCTTTTCCCAATCTCCTAGAGTGCTGGACCAAGAAATTATTCCTGCTCCTGCACAACACCTCTCCTTTCCGGTATCCCTCTGCTCCAACATCTTGCCCAGCCAAGCCTGACCATGAGCGCCGCCACAGGAGAACTTCCTCTTGTTTTTTATGCTTTATTATATGATTACAGTAAGCTTTGGTTTGCCTATTTGACCATGCTATGGATCACTGAGCCAGTGATACCCCACATGGAAGTGTGGCGTCCCTGGGCTATGGCTGCCAATTATGTGATGCAAATGGCTCCCATCATCTACTGGGTCTTCTAGGCTCAACCCTTCCCCTTGACTGAAGGTTCCCCTGGTTGTCACCCAGGCCATGACACCAATACTCTTTGTTATTATCTTTGTTATTGTCACTTACTATCATGAATGACATTTCAATACTTGTATTAAAACCTGGTAATCAAACCCTGGCCCTCAGAAAATGCCTTTCATCAACCAGGATAGATGGGGACCTGCCAGCCTGACAGTTGAGCCAAATCCTGGCCCTCCAGAGATGCCTTTCCCTAACCAGGAGGAACAGGAACCTTCCAGTCTGCCAAGTGTTGAGACTGGAAGTTTTATATCAACATTGGAAACCCTGAAATCAAACACCAACCCTCTAAAGACAAATCAAGTCACTCAGGATGGACAGGGAACCGTTTAGAGTTGAATCTACTTGGGCGGGCCAGGGCTGTGCCAACTGGTGGAACTCATGAAGATGCTCTCTGACATACTTGGGGATGGGCTGGCGCATTTTCTTGATAGAATTGACCAGGCGGGATTGGGAGGTGACAGAGTCACACTGATTGTCTGATATCAAGGAAAACAGGGAGTGGATCCACTGTTGGTTGGCCACAAACTGATCCCAGTGATGAGTGACAGCGGCCTGTAGCAATGAAATTCCCTGTAGTGAGCACCATTTTTGTTGTGATCTGAGGCGCGGCACAGAGTCACAACGGGAAATCCTAACCTTAGGATTGGATTCATACTAAGTCTCGGTTAGAATGGCAGGGAAGGCTATGCTATTACCTTGTCACCCTGAGTGAATAATATCTGCTGGACGTGGCTAGAGAGGCGCCAAAGTACCTGGAGACACAAAGACAAAAATGTGAATAGAACTTAAACTTTATTGGTAGAAATGGAATGTAATATATACTGTGTAGCTTTATCACAAAACAGTACATGGAGGGTAGGATCACTCACCACAAGCATGAGTGGGGTGAGTGAGTTGTGCAGAATCAGGAAACCAAACAATTGTATTTCCCAATTTAGAGCCAGCCTCATTTTGAAGGGCGAAAGCAAAAGAGAGGGATTCATCCTTGAAATAACCCAACAAAGGCAAAATTGAAACACAGTGAATGGCGGCATTCAGAACAGGGATGAAGTATGAAAGCTTTAGATAGGAGAAAAAAGCCTGAATCAGGTTAAAACGATGCTGAGCCAGAGATTTGTAGTAGGTTATTTTAAGGCTGGCAAAATAAGCAAGGATAAAGGTTGGGAATATTTATAGCAGGATTTCTTGTTTTTAGGCTGCTGCTCTCTGCTCTGAAAGATTTATTGAACCAACCTAACAGTATGATAGCATACCTCAGTCTGGTACTGATGTTGCAACTGAACCAATTATAGTTCAGTATTTGGATTGGGAAGACAACAGTCTGATAGAAAGGACAAGAATGGGAATAATATGATGTTTATTGGAGAATAACATAATTGATCAGGATCTGACAAAGATTTTACTGGTCTGTCGCTGGTTGATCTTGGCTCTAGTCTTGAGTTTAGCCAATAAATCGATTTGGTCAAAGTGAAATTGACAGAGGTTCGGCCAAGTCCTGGTGAAGGTTTCATAACCATCTTTTTGGTTAGACCCCCCATGACATCGTTGGGGCTGAGCAGATGTTTTGGCCTTTGATCAAAGCTTGGTTGGGTATCGTTTTCTTATTTCGGGTGCATCTGGTAGCATTGGTATATCTTTTAGGTTAAGTTTCCATCTTGTTGACGCTGTATACACCCCCTGTACCTACCTGGTGGCGTGGCTCATATTGTATTCCTGGGATATGCTTTTTGCACCTACTACTTATTATTCTGATGGCGTAAGCTTGGAGATGAAGAGTACTGCGGTATACTGGGCATCAATGAATCAAGTTGGTTTTTGAATAGATGGTGTCTAATTGAAAAAGATATCACTTGTCTAGGCTAGGAATATCTAGCTTGATGGTGAGGAATTATAAGTATAGCTATTTGTGCATCATATAAACAATCGGGTTTGATGTGGATAATTGACTAGTATGGTATTAGATTTGATCCACTGTTGGTAGACAGGCCATTTACTTGAACTTAGAAGCCCTGAAGTGAAGGATATTGATAAAGGAAAATCTTTAGACGAGGATAGTCATTGCGGGCTAAAGGATAGTTTTAAACCTGTGCTGTAATACTAAGAGCTATACAATAATTAAGAATTTTCCTATCAAGAAAGATTAAAATCAAATGATTGATACACTTCAGGACTGAAGAGTTGCTTATAAAAAATCAGTTAAGATGTCAGCAAAAGCCAAACCTTAATTTAACGCTTTGTTATAAAAATTTAAAGGTTAGTGAACCGTAAGACCATATCACAGACAAACAAAAAACTTAAATATTCATGGAACTAAATTTTTTAACTGACCTACCAAGCCAAACTCAACAATGAACCATATATTAAACAAAAAGCAGGGGATGTAATTTGGGCTAAGTTGCTTTTTTTAATTCCCAGTGCTTTTTAAAGTATTCTTAAAGAGGATGGCGGAAATTCACACCGGCATATACAGCGTCAGCACCGAGCTCTTCTTCGATACGCAACAGCTGGTTGTATTTAGCAAGACGCTCAGAACGGCAAGGAGCACCAGTTTTGATTTGACCAGTGCGCAGACCGACGACAAGATCGGCAATGAATGAGTCTTCGGTTTCGCCTGAGCGGTGAGAAACCATTACACCCCATCCGTCACTCTTGGCCAAGTTGGAGCTAAGGGTTTAGAGGCGAATAACTAGGAGACTTACGCAGCGATGGACTCGGTGACTGTTCCGATCTGATTGACCTTAAGAAGAAGGCCAGAGCAGGATTTCTTCTGAATGGCAGTGTGGATTCGCTCGGGGTTAGTTACAGTCAAGTCATCACCAACAATTTGGATGTCAGTGGCGTTAGTCAGATGAGTCCAGCTCTCCCAGTCATCTTGGTCAAAGGGATCTTCGATAGAGACAATGGGGTACTCTTTAGCGTACTGTAGGTACAGGTCAGAGAGCTGCTTGCCGGTAAGGTGATCAGCGGGGTTGGAGGCGGAGTTCTTGAAGTCCAAATCGTATTTTCCTTCTTTGTGGAACTCAGAAGCAGCGACATCCATGGCAATCTTCACTTTGCCAGTGTATCCTGCCTTTTCAATAGCAGTCTTCAAAAGTTCAAGTCCTTCGCGGTTATCCTGAATATTGGGAGCGAAACCACCCTCGTCACCGACATTAGTGGCTATAAATCAGTACTAGTCAAACATATGTTTTTACCATCTTGGCCGTATTTAGCTTTGATGACGGACTTGAGGTTGTGATAGACCTCTGATCCGATCTTCATGGCTTCAGAGAAGGAAGCAGCACCAGTGGGAAGAATCATGAACTCCTGCATGGCGAGCTTGTTACCAGCGTGAGAACCACCGTTGATAACGTTGAAAGCGGGGACCGGGAGAACAAAGGGGGTCTTGGCTCCAGAGAGCTCAGAGATGTGCTTGTAGAGGGGAATTCCCTTCTCAGCGGCACCAGCCTTGCAGGCGGCAAGAGAAACACCGAGGATAGCATTGGCGCCAAGCTTGGCTACTCATATTAGCGACTTATACAAGAATTGCTATTACCTTTGTTCTTGGTTCCATCCAACTGCAGGAGGAAATCATCAACGGCCTTCTGATCAGTGACGTTAATCTTGGCGGCGATGAGAGCAGGAGCAATAATATCCTTGACGTTGCTGACAGCTTTAAGAACTCCCTTGCCGAGATAGTTGGACTTGTCACCATCGCGAAGCTCAAGAGCCTCGTGGATACCAGTAGAGGCACCAGAAGGGACGGCGGCACGGAACATACCTGAACATGCTTAATATACTAGACCTGTATGCTACATTACCTTTGGGGGTGGTGACCTCTACCTCAACGGTGGGGTTGCCACGGGAGTCGAAAATTTGACGAGCATAAACGTGGGTGATAGACATGTTGAACAAAGCAGTTCTAAGAAACTAATCGGTTTAGGTTTGACGCCTAAACTTTATTTGGTTGAGAGTATCTTTGAGACATGTAATTCTTATCTGACGTGCAATCGACTAACTTTTAGTATTTGGTAACCTTTAACAAGTTTATCTAAATTATGATGAAATTTAAGCTCCATATGTTGTCATAGCTCGCCACAGGGTTAAGCGCCTTAGAGTTTGGAGTCAGCAACACCAGATAAGGTTCAATAGTCATTAAGCTCCCACACATAAGATTAGATACATCCGTCAATCTTTATAAATTACATTGATATTTTTTAATTGCTGCCTTCATTGATTATCCACTCATAACTTACAAGCTATTGATATCAGATTGCTTAAAGCAATGATTGCATGGTATACTTATAGCCAACCTCTTAAAAAGAAGCATTGTCTAAATCTAAACTCGGCTTCAACGATCCATAAGTTTTCTTTGATCTCCCAATATGTTGATAAAAATGATTTAAATTTGTAGTTTATTTAATATAATCCAATTAGACACCATCATGTTTGCCACTCTACCTTCCGAGAATCAACCAAGATTTAATCTAACGCCTTTCTATTATATCTTTAATCATTGCTTTATACTTTCAGTATTTCGATCTTCTTTAACTTTTAATCCAAACTCCACACTTTTGTTTCCTTAAGCATTTGTACCAATCTCTATTTAGTTGGAGTTCATGGGCACTTTCTCTTTTTCAAATTTAACAAAAAGGCAGAATTTCTATCATCACATCTCCATTTCGAAATGTAAAAGTTTATTACTGTATAACTGGTTCTGGTCATAGTTCTTGGCGAAGAGAACGTTTGATAAAATTAAAGCCACAATCTCAAACCGTTGAACCCTAGGTATATTTTAGATGCAGGTTGGAGCCACACTTTATACCTCCACAAGACTAATCCAGTAGTCAGCCATTCAGTTGCAAATAAGGAGTTTAAAAAAAACACTCAAATTTTTGAAGATCAAATGTCTCAGAAGGATGTCTATAAGTAATGTTAATTGTTGTAACCCGCTTAAAACCTAGCAAATACATCTGATACTATCCTCTTGTAAAGATTTATGGGCTTTTTAGCCACTTTTAGCTTGATCCATATCGCATCCGAGATCTCTCTAAACTTTCGACCCCTCCAACATTTCTAAGCATAACTAAAAAGGTTGGGCTCCATCTCAACTTAAAACGCCAACAACATTTGCAAAGCTTTCCTTAACCTCCTCAGATTAAGGCCTACTGTTTCCCCTGCCTCCGATATCGAATGGTCGGCACACGAACATTTCAAACCCCATCCTTTGGTATTCCGGCTGACTGCAGTCAACCACAAAACATCATATACTCAATCACAGCCGTATGCCAAGCAGGATAAAAACTTTACAATAAAGGCTCCTTATTTGAACCCTTTCTCTCAGAAGCTGAACAGTTTGAAACACATTTAACCATAAAGACCACCAGCACTGTTTTCAAGCCGACCAAACGGAAGCTGAGCCAACTGAGAGATCCAACTGGTGGAGATAGACCCCATGACCTCCAGGTTGCCTTTGCTTCCAAAGCTCAAGGTGCCGGATATGAAAGTTCTTTGCTTTATCTAGCGGCAAGTAAAGCTCTACAGGTCAGATGCTTCGCTGATCAACCTTGAAAGCCTGATGCCACGTCAGCACTAAATGAATAAGCTACAGAAATGGGGCAATAACATTTGGTTAAAGATGGTCACAGTACCGATAAGGGGCCAACAGTAGGGAAGCGAAATAGATGGAAGGGATGGGTATCCCGGTGAAAATAGTACGATAGTGCCGTAACCGTGCTTATTAGCAAGTTGCCAGTAAATATTCCGGAAACTAGATGGTTATCTTTATCGAGATGTATCACTTATATAGCCTGAGGGAATCATTTTAAGAGGAACATGGTTACGACAATCAACCAATTGGATTGGACAGGGGTGGCTTGATCCTTGTAACCCAGTCAGGCGCCAGATCAAGCTGTTCACCAAGTAGGGACTATTGCTGCGTCCTGTTGCCTTGTTTGGGAATTCCAGTTGGCTTCCACATTTGGCTTAAATCGTGGGGAAGTCAATTTGAGTGGCACATGTTCTCTTGTATGGAACTTTTCTGGAGGATTGACCCTGCTATTTAACAATAGGCTTAGACTATTCTGATTTTGCATCTCAGATTATCAAATATGTTAATTATCATGGACAAGTAAAGAAAATATGACTTATTCTTTGGATCAAGCCTGAGGTCTCATCAATCGTTGGATGCAAATTAAAGCTTACGTCAGAAAATATTGTAACAAAGGGTTTGCAATCCTGTCAGTCAGGGGTTAGCCTTTAGGGATGAACCGATATCAGTAATATTGAGAGTTTAGCAACCATGCTGGACATGTATAGTGGTTTCTATCCCAGTTGACTAAAAGAGGCCCAAAATGCTCTGATAATGCTAAGGATGCCCCCTGATATACTAGATATACACCAGAAACTATACATTAGAATCAAGGGTTAACTCTAAACACTTAACCGATCAACTTTTCCCCGCTGCTAGCAGTTGCAAGCAGGCTATTGTTACAGAGCTTTAATACTGAACTAGTATGTTTGGTGAAGTGGTAATTAAGGTTAGTGTTGTTAAATAGATGATATCATACTTTTATTAGCTGTTGAGATAGACAAAAAATACTAAGCACAGATTCAACAACCCAACATATAGGGTAGTACTTTAGCTAACTAAGAAGCCAAGTTTGCTACTTAGAACCATGGTGAAGAGGTGATAATTGGTGTACTGATTAGGAGCGCCTTTTGGGGAAGCTTCAAATATGGAATTAAGAAGAGAAGAGATATATTTTATTGGATAATACTTTAGACTTATATAGCTTTAGCTGTGGCGGAGATTTTAGTTAGATCAAACCCAGGGGCTGGTCATGTGCGGGATGGGTTCAAGCCGCTGGATACCTGGACAGTCATGTGATATTGGTTTGTTGCCATTTCTGGTATGTCAAATGGTATATTGGAAAAGTACCAAATCAGGCAATGCCTGGATGTTAAGTGGGATAGCGGTAGCCAGAATACCTGTACATCCAGATCCTTGACACACCCCTCCCTTAAGAGGTTACTCAGGTACATCAGGAGGGGGCTTTGTCTTGACGGCTGCCACCTGATGTTCCTGGAGTTGTTTGCTAGTTGGCACCAACCGGGTTGAGTGTTCTCCCTTACTAGGGTAGAGGCAAGATCTGTAGTACTTCTTGGTGATGGGCTCTTTGGCACCCCGGAACTTAACCAGGTAGGTGTTTCTGTCTGGTTGGTATTTGATAATTCTTCCTGGTCCTCTGTGTACTGAGTCTAGCTTCTTCCTGTTCCCCGCTAGGACCCAGACAGGGGAGTTGATGGGGGAGTGGGCCCTCTGTTGAGGTTACTTTTTAGGTTTTGAGCCTTTTTGTTTCTGCTGGTTTGACTTTGAGGCGTATGTGTTGTAGATTTGGTACTTGTTCTATTGTGGGGGGTTTCCCTGGGGGGATCTTTATGTATGGCTGCTTGTTGTGGGTAATTATTTCTGGTTTGTATCCGTAGTTTAGTATCAGGATTGACAATTCTTCCTCTCTAGAAACCCGGGCCCAGGAGCAGGAATCAAACCCCATCCCTGGGTTCCTTTGGGCTGCTGGGCCTGTGGACCGCGGGACCGCCCACCCACGTTTTTCTGGGATTGAGCCCCTTCAAGATGATACCAAGAATGTTGACCCATGTGGTAAAAAGAGCCAAACCAAAGAAATCATCACACCAAATGGAGGATTAATCACAGCGCCTAATGGAGGTACTGATTTGGCAACTATTAGCTTCATAAACTTGAAGTCTACACCAACAACCAATCAAGAGCCAACCCAGGAAAGAGGCATGGGCCCGCAACCGGGTCCCATGACCTTGACACTAAAGCAAGATAATCAGGCAGCCAAATCGAGATTCCTGACCAATGAAAGAACTTGTGGGCTGAGTGCCATTTTGCCGCATTTGGACCCAAGCACCCAGTTCCCCCGGCCCTGGCCTTCCCAATGCCCTGATGAACTCCCCATGGAAAATGTTAAGTTTGGAGGGGGGTACTATATAGACCCAAGGACCCCGCGCTCCAAACTTATTGCCATTTTTGAATAAAGGTTATGTTAATTTGGCTCACACAGCTATTGCCTTATTTTGTATTTGCTGTCTATCAATTCAGTTTGAGATCTCCTGGCCCGCCTGCCTCATTGCCCACTGTTTTCTGTCCTCCTGGTGTACCCTTTGGACCCTTCCACTTTACCAACTACCCTCTGAAGTCTGAATACAAGGAATACACTCCGGAAAAGATACTTGAACTTGATCCCCTGGCCCGCATAAAATCTGAAGTTAGATACAACTGTCAAGGTCTGTGGATATTCTCAACATCCAAGTTGTTCAGAGGAAAATTCAACTATCTCCCTGCTTACGACCTGTTCATGGAACCGCCCGTGACCCCAAAACCTATGCCTGCTTCCTTGCCCAACCTCCCAGCGACCACTCTGGTAAGTTGTTTGGGATTGTGTACATCACCCTCACAGGGGCAATTGACACTATAATCCCGGCTGCCAGCCTGTGGTCCTGGGTGGGAAAGTCCGTCTCCTACCTTTTTAAGTTAGCTCCCCTCTTGTGGTGGGCATTGCCCGCAAAAAACCTGGCCTGGGTCACCCTTGAAAACAACGGGACAGCCGCCCAAGACTGTATCCCTGACATTATGGCAATCTTTATTAAACCTGGTACCCTGAGCCCTAAGATGTTGTTATTTATTGGGGCATCTTGTATGCTGTTGCTATTGATAATCACTTATTACACCTATAAGATGACCACAAACCTGATCTCTTCCATGTGAAAGAATGCAAACCTGAATGACCCAAAGAGAACCAATGCCAATACTGCTGACGCCAACAAAGCTCTGTCCTCCCAAGTACAAAACACTATTGTGAACCAGTCCCTCACAAAGGTGGAGATGCCTCAGATGGGTAAGCTCACACTTGAGGAAGCAAGACGTGCCATGCCAGTCCTCCGCCTGCATTTCCATACCAACACCCCCTCTTATGCCAGTGACACCAAGAAGATCCTTGGGCTTACGTCAATGCTATCAGGGGGCGCCTTGGACTGGTTTGGCAAGGCCACAGCTGAGGACATAGAGTTCTTCTTAGACTACGCCAAGTTTGAGGCTGAGTTAATGGCCACAGGAGAAGATCACGCCACTAGATACTACACCCTGAACTTCCTGCTAGAAATTTGACAAGGTCCCTGACCCATCCAAGTGTATATTGACGAATCCCTCAAACTGAAAACCTGCACCCAACTTGAGGACAAACTGGTAGCCATTATCTTCCAAAAGGGCGTCAACCTAGCAATGAAGGACCTGTTGAAGCACCATCCGCCCACCCTCAGCCTAGACAAGCTAATTCTCCTGTGCAAGGGTCTTAGCATGAACCAAGAGAACGCTGCCCCCTCCCAGGCCCGCCAACCCTAAACACTGACCCCCAACAGAACAGGGATGACCCCTTAAGAGCTCCAACAACACTACTGCAAAGGACTCTGCTTCCACTGCCACAAGGTGGGCCACTTGACCAGAGCCTGCCCTAAGAAGAACACTGCCCCAATCTCACTGGCGCAAATAAACACTTCTTCCCAGACTTACAAGTTCATCCAAGTGACCATAGAAGTAGTGGGGAACAAGCGCAAGATTGAAGCCTTTATTGATACAGGGGTGGATGAAAGTTTTATTGATGCCAGCCTAGCAGAGGAATTAGGCTTGACAGCCTCAGAGCACAGTCTACAAGTAACCATGGAAACAACTTAGACACTGGCTATGAGTGTGAACAAGAACTCCTGTTGACCATTGGACACAATGTATACCCATCATCCCTGATCCTCTTACCAGGACTACCCCACCCCCTTATACTGGGCGACTCCTGGTACGACAAACATGGCCTGATCCTGAACTACCGCAAGCAAACTGCCATGTTGGGCCAACCAGAATCCTGTGACACTGTTCCTTTTTGCATGAGCCATGACCAACCCCCTACCAACAAACTCTTGACTATGAAGATAGAACCTAGCATTGGAATACTGCCTACCTTTCTACAAAGATGGAACCATGTGTTTAGTGAAGAAGCAGCCACAAAACTACCCAGCCATTCAATCTACAATCACACCATAGACCTACTACCAGAGACTCAACCACACCACAGCCCCATCTACAGCTGTAACCACCAAAAGCAAGTGGCCTTGAAAGCATACCTTGAGGATATGACAAAAAAAAGGTTCATCTGGGTGTCAAAAGCCTCTTGCTCTTCACCCATTCTTTTTGTAGGAAAAAAGATAGTGGGATGTGTCCATGCATAAACTACCAGAAGCTGAATAACATTACAGTGAAGAACTGCTATCCCATTCCCAATGCTGACAATCTCTGTGATGTACTGACTAGAGCCCAGGTGTACTCAAAAATTGACCTTAGAGATGTATTGAATCAAATCCAAATAAAAGATGGAGACAAATACAAGACAGCCTTCAAAAACAGATATGGGTTGTATAAATACCTAGTTATGCTGTTTGGATTGTGCAATGCCCCCAGTACTTTTCAAAGAATGATCAACTCTGTCCTAGGGGAATACCTTAACCGTTTTTGTGTGGCATATCTGGACAACATTCTCATCTACAGCAAGTCTCACAAGGAACACCTGTGCCTTCTGGACCTTATACTGGAGAAACTCTCCCAAGCCAACTTATACGCTAAGCTTAATAAGTGCAAATTCTTTCAGTCTGAAGTCAAATTCCTGGGATACGTAATGAAGACTGGCGGCTTTTCCATGGCACAGGACAAAGTAGAAGCAATAACATCTTGGCCAGTGCCCAAAAGCAGAAAGGATGTGAGAAGTTTTTTGGGCCTGGAAAATTATTGCAGGGATTTCATCCAAAACTTTTCTCACATTAACCTCCCCCTACCTGCCTTTGCTCTGACAAGGTCATCTTTGCCTGGACTCCAGAATGTACCATCATCTTTGAAACCTTGAAACTTGCCTTCACCTCTGCCCCTGTCCTGGCCATGCCAGATCCATCCAAACCATTTGTTCTGGAAACCAACACATTAGACTTTGTGGTGGGCGGGGTCCTTCTTCAGGAAGGAGGGGATAGTATGCTACATCCTGTAGCATATTACTCCAAGAAGATGCTACCCACAGAAGGAAACTACCCAATATATGACAAGGAGATGCTAGCCATAATGAAGACCCTGAAACATTGGCGCCAATACCTATGTGATGCTGAATATCCAGTAAAGGTCCTGACAGACCACAAGAACTTGGTCTACTTCTTCAAACCACGCCAGCTTAACCAATAATAAGCAAGATGGACCTTAGAATGGCTGACTAAACCCTGACCATAGACTGTAAGCCAGGAAAGGTGAACGTGGTACCTGACGCCCTAAGTAGAAGAACTGACCTGGTGCCTACCCACCTAGAAACCCGCGACCACAACACCCAAATCCTCTTGGACACAGCAAGCCTAGGCATTCACCTGGGATTGATGAAAATCAGAGCCAGAAAACCAGAAGTACTAAGGGCCCAAATACTAGATGGGTTCACCAAGACCTTGATCTTTGACCTCTTCAAATCCTTGGATAGCTCCCACTACCAAAAATGCTACTAATTGAAGGGAACCACACTAATGCTCCACAACAGGATCTTTGTACCAGAAGGGGACATCAGAACCAACATCTTGAGAGACTACCATAATTATGAGATGGCTGGACACCTGGGTAGGCTCAAGACCCTCTGGAGCATCAGAAGGAACTTTGCTTGGCCAAAAATGGATCAAGACGTAAGCGCGTACCTGAAGGGATGTGAGACCTGTGGGTGGACTAAAACTTGCAGAAACAAACCTGAAGGACTGCTAAGACCCTTGGATATACCTCATGGACCTTGGAGATCTGTCTCCATGGACTACATCATGGAACTGCTGCCATCCCTCTTGTACAATGCAATCCTGGCCATGGTAGATTGCTTCACCAAGATGGCATACTTTGTACCAACCACCACCAATTGCACGGCAGCAGAAACAGCCAAACGCTTCCATGACCGCATCCTCAAGCAACACAGAACACCCAAGGAAATCATCACAGACAGAGGACCCCAATTCACGTTGAACTACTAGATGCAGGTGATGAAAGACTTAAGAATCAAGCAATGTGTATCTACCTCCTACCACTCACAGACAGACGGCCAAACTGAGCAAGTGAACCAGATCCTTGAACAATACCTTCAATGCTATGCTAACGCTGATCAGGACAATTGGGACAAAATGCTCATCATGGCCCAGTTTGCCTACAACAGTAAGGACCACGCCTCCACAGGCATGTCCCCATTCAAAGCCAACTATGGGTTTGACCCCACCTGGGACCCCATATTGGCAAAAAGGAATCAAACACCACTGGGCACTCCTGGATTGAACAGATTCACGACACACAAAAAACATGCTTGACTAACTTGAACCGCGCAGTGCAGACATACAAACCTTTGCTGACAGCAAACAAATCCCAGGCCAACCCTTACAAGTTGGAGACAAAGTATACCTAGACTTCTGGAACGTACCCCTGCACGTGCCCTGCAGGAAACTAGCTCACAGAAGAAGCGGTCCCCACAAAATCACCAAACTAGTTGGTGAGGTCGCCTTCAAGCTAGACCTACCCCCTCCTGGAAGATTCATGATGTGTTTCACCGCTCCCTGTTGTTCAAAAAATATTGGCTTTTCTCCCCCACCAACGGATTAAGACAGCCCCCCCACCCATCCAAACAGGCCGCACTGAGGAATATGAAGTTTAATACATACACAGCAACCAAACTCACTACTAAAAACTCCAGTATTACATCAAGTGGAAAGAATACCCACTATAAGAAAGTACTTGGGAGCCACTGAGCAACCTGACTAATGCCCAAGAAGCCGTCCAACTCTACCTGAAAAAGGACTGGAAGGGAGGGCTGCCGGGGGAAGAAGGGGATGATGTCAGGATTGACAATTCTTCCTCTCTAGAAACCCGGGCCTGGGAGCAGGAATCAAACCCCAACCCTGGATTCTTTTGGGCGCCAGGCCTGTGAACTGCGGGCCTGCCTGCCTGCATTTTCTGGGATCAAGCCCCAGTAAGCTGATACCAAGAATGTTGACCCATGCAGTAAAAAGAGCCAAACCAAAGAAATCATCACACCAAATGGAGGATTAATCACAGAGCCTAATGGAGGTACTGATTTGGCAACTATTAGCTTCATAAACTTAAAGTCTACACCAACAACCAATCAAGAGCCAACCCAGGAAAGAGGCATGGGCCCGCAACTGGGTCCCATGACCTCAACACTAAAGCAAGATAATCAGGCAGCCAAATTGAGATTCCTGACCAATGAAAGAACTCCCAGGCTGAGTGCCATTTTGCCACCTTTGGACCCAAGCACCCAGTTCCCCCGGCCCTGGCCTTCCCAATGCCCTGATGAACCCCCCATGGAAAATGTTAAGTTTGGAGGGGGGTACTATATAGAGCCAAGGACCCTGCGCTCCAAACCTATTGCCATTTTTGAATAAAGATTATGTTAATTTGGCTCATACAGCTATTGCCTTATTTTGTATTTGCTGTCTATCAATTCAGTTTGAGATCTCCTGGCCTGCCTTCCCCATTGCCCACTGTTTTCTGTCCTCCTGATGTACCCTTTGGACCCGTCCACTTTACTAACTACCCTCTGAAGTCTGAATACAAGGAATACACCCTGGAAAAGATACTTGAACTTGATCTCCTGGCCTGCATACAATCTGAAGTTAGATACAACCGTCAAGGCCTGTGGATATTCTCAACATCCAAGGTGTTCAGAGGGAAATTCAACTATCTCCCTGCTTACGACCTGTTCATGGAACCGCCTGTGACCCCAAAACCTATGCCTGATTCCTTGCCTGACCTCCCAGCAACCACTCTGGCAAGCTGTTTGGGATTGTGTACATCATCCTCACAGGGGCAATTGACACTATAATCCCAGCTGCCGGCCCGTGGTCTTGGGTGGGGAAGTTGGCCTCCTACCTTTTTAAGTTAGCTCCCCTCATGTGGTGGGCATTGCCCACAAAAAACCTGGCCTGAGTTACCCCTGAAAACGACAGGCCAACCGCCCAAGACTAGATCCTTGACAGTTAGCGCAAATGGTGAATAGCCTGTTCCTTGATTAGTGCAGACTTGGGATACTAGTAATGCATGTTTAACATATAGTGGCCATGTGTCTTTGGCTTTGCCATTCATTATTTTTTCTAGGGTCCTGATAAGGCTGTTGTTGAGGCGTTCCACTCTGCCGTTGGCTTGTGGCCTGTATGGAGAGGTTGTAGAATGTTTAATGGTTTTGGATTTTAAATTGTTGTTTACTACATGACCTGATAACTCAGTTGCTCCATTGGTTATGATGTAGTCTGGAGTGCCATAGTTGGCTATGATTACTTTGTTAATGAATCAGTTGATATTTTCTTCTTTATGGTCCTTTTTTGCCCAGCAGATGGGCCAGCGTGTGGCAAAGTTGATAGCTACAATCAGGAAGCGTTGATTTGTTTTAGTTTCTGGGAAGGGGCCACTACGTCCAGTCCCCAAACCTTGAATGGTTCAGGGTCTGGTACCTTGTTGATTGTTGGCTGGGGGCCTTTGTGCTGGTGTATTTCTTGTATACTGTGCACTTTTTCAGAACATCAATTATATCTTGTTTGAGATTAGGCCACTATACTATCTCTTTTAATGTGAGGTACAAATTGTTAGCCTTTGTGTGTCCTGGTAGACGGTGGTGTCTTAGTATAGTGTCAACTATTTGTGCAAGTGGAATGTAGGAAACATGTTTGTCATAAATGATTTGGTATACCTTGTCATTCAATACATGGAAATACTTTTTGTTCCTTACTAATGTATTGTGGGTTAGTTGGTGTATTGTGGGGTCTTTTCCTTTGGTTTTATACTCAGTATTGTATAGGTTTGGCCAGTCAGGGTCCAGGTGGTCAGGGTGATCCTCTCTTGGCTGGAATAGCCTAGAGAGAGCATTGGCTGTGACCAGCTCTGCCCTATTTTTGTATTAGATGTCCAGGTTAAGCTGTTCCAGCAAGGACATCCATTTGGCTTGGCGCCGTGCAAGTGCGTTCTGAGTTTTGAAATAGATTAAGGATTTGTGGTCAGTTAGCACTCAGACGTTTAAGTGTCCTTTGAGATAACATCTCCATTTCTTGCATGTGTGATATATTGCTAGCAATTCTTTGTCGTGTATTGGGTACCTTTGCTCAGTGTTTGTTAGTTTTCTGCTTTTATAACATACTGGCAGGAAATCTTGCTGCCCTGGATGGCAGATGCGTAGGACTGCGCCAATGGCAGTGTCACTAGCATCTGACTCAATCTTATATCACCCATTGTTATTAGGGTATTGAAAGATTGGTGCTTCAATCAAAGCTTGTTTTAATAGCTGGAAATTCTTGTTGCATTCTGGAGTCCAGATGAATTTCTTTTTGGCATTACCTTTGGTTAGGTCATTTATTGGTGCAGTGAGCTTTCTGCAGTCTTTGATGTATTTTCTTAGGTAAGCTACCATACCAAGAAAGCATCTTACTTGTTTCACAGAGGTGGGGTGTTGCATGTTATTTATGGCTTTTATTTTATCTGGGTCTTCTTTGATGCAACTGTCAGAGACAATGTGGCCCAAGAACAAGAGTTTCTTTTCCATAAATTGGCACTTACTAGGCTTGGTGTAAAGTTTGTGCTTTGTAAGTCAATTGAGTGTCTTGCAGACATGCGTGAGGAGTTCCTCTTTTGTTTTTGAAAATATAATGATGTTGTTGAGGTAGCATAATGTGTTTGAGAGTCTGTTTAACGTCTGGTTCATCATGGTGATGAATGTCGCGGGGGCATTTGTCATCCCAAAATTCATTACTTTACATTCAAACAACCCAAATTGTGTGCGGAACGCGGTCTTTGGTATGTCTTTCTCTTTAACTTTGACTTGATTATAACCAGATGTGAGGTCAATCTTTGAGAATTTTTTTGCTCCAGAGAGCCTTGCAAATAGGTCTTCTATGAGGGCAAGGGGGTATTTATTTTTTACTGTACTTGTGTTTAGTGCTCTGTAGTCAGTAACTAAGCAAAGAGATCCTTCTTTTTTCTTTACAAAGAAAACCGCTGCCCCCCACAGGGATTCAGACAGGCAAATGAATCCCTTGGCTAGATTGTTCTCAATGTGGGCTTTAAGTGTTTGGGTCTCCTGGGGGAGAGTCTGTATAGGGGTGCCGGTTTAGGTATGGCTTTGAATAGGTCAATGCCATGTTTGACTTCCCGCTTGGGGGGGTAATTCTGTGAGTTCTTCTTTAAATACATGAGCATATTTGTTTAGAAGTGCTATAAGTTCTGGGCATTGGATCTTTTGTGTTTGTATGTTATTGAATTTGGTGTACCTCATTATGTGGAGGGTATTGTCTTTGGTTAGATGTTCTGAGCCATCTTGATTTATGACTTAGACAAATACTGTATCTCTTAGGATGAGATTGTTAGGTTCTTTGAGAATGTTGAAATTGACTCCATTGCATTTTATGGTCATGGTTTTTGTTTTACAACATAAGCTGGGATTCACTCAGGTGAACCAGTTCATGCCTGCTACAATGTTGTAGTTTATGTTGTTCATGACAAGTCCTTTGATGGACGTTTGGATGCCTTGGAGGTCAATTATGAAGGAAGTTATTTTGCCTTTGAGTAAAACTTTTGATTTGTCTGCCATTCTAGCATATTTGAAGTTGGATTTGACAACTGGAATTTTGTATTTGGTTACAAATGGTTTGCTAACCATGGTGTGTTTTGTACCAGAGTCAAATAAAATTTTATGTGTATGAGATTTGTAAGTGCATGGGTAGACAAGAAGTTGTGAGCAATATTTAATTTTTATGTTCATAAAAATGGGGGATTGCAGGAAATGTGGGATGCAAGCAGCAAAGTTTGTGCCTTGGTACAGTTTCTTGTCAAGTTGGGGGGAGACAGGGGCACTTAATCCTGTTCCCCCTCCTTTTTTCCCTGTTCCTCTGTTTTGAGTCCTTTGAGGTCAGATAATGTGGGGTCAGATTCATAGTGGGTTGCTATTTTGGCATTGTTAACTTCAGCAGTTTCCTCTTTCTTGGGACAGGAGCGGTTTGCGCTTTGGCTAAAATTGCCATTGTTGTAATTGGAGTTGCTGTTGCTATGATTAGTATTTTGGCGCTTGTTGCCATTAGAGTTGTCTCTGCCATTGCTGTTTGAGGAGAGGTTGCTGTTGCGTGCAGAATATTCCATGTTTGTGCATTTTTCTGCACGCTTGGCTTCTACAATGAGTGTGGGAATGGAGGTGTTGGCCTCTGGGCGGATGAGGGCAGCAACAGAGGGTTTCCTTCCATTGATGAATGAGGCTCTAGTGTGTACGTTGTCAGCTTGTGCTGGGTTTTGTATTTTACAACGTATTTCCTCAAAATCATTGGCATAAGCTGTGATAGTGGTCTTCTGAGGAAGATTGATGAGCTGTATTGCAATGTCTTGGAGAGATTCAGTGACATGGAAGTTGTGTGTGATGTTGGCTTTGAACTCTTCCCAGTTGTCAAGCTGGTCGTCAGCTTGTGAGCCAACCCAGGTGGCAAACCAGTTAGCTGCGGCCTTGTATAGGCGCTTAATGGCTTCTTGGACCCATTTTTCATGGGGAATGTGGCTGGCACAGAGTTTTGCGGCTGAGTGGTCTAGCCAGTTGATGACGTTTTCCTTGTTTTTACCAAAGAACTTGTTGATACCAATGTACTTGGTGTTGGTAGCTTTGCCTGTGATAGGCAGTTATGTGTTTGTTTGCGGTTGTAGTGAGCAACTGTATTGAATTATCTTGGCGCATGCTTTGGGCATGACCAGTCCTTCAAATATGGTGCATTCACTAGAAATATCCTCATCAATGTTGTGGGCGCAGAAATACGTTTTCCAGATGTCCTGGGATGTGGCCTGGTTGAGTACATGAGCAAAGGTGGGCAGGTTCTGTTCAGTCATTTTCTCTTTCATTGGCGTGGTCAAAAACTGTAGCTGCTACCAGTGATAAGGAGCGCCTTTTGGGGAAGACTCAAATATGGAATTAAGAAGAGAAGAAGCATATTTTATTAGATAATACTTTAGGCTTATGTAGCTTTAGCTGTGGCAGAGATTTTAGTTAGATCAAACCCAGGGGCTGGCCATGTGCGGGATGAGTTCAAGTTGCTGGATACCTGGACAGTCATGTGATATTGGTTTGTTGCCATTTCTGGTATGTCAAATGGTATATTGGAATGGTACCAAATTGGGCAATGACAGTATGTTAAGTGGGATGGCGGTAGCCAGAATACTTGTAAATCCAGATCCCCAACAGTACCATAAATACCCAATGAAACACCTTTGTGTGGACGTTAAATCAATCAAAACTACTGGAAAAGTATGTTAGTACATAGTAGATTATAGTGTAAATGCTATGGATATAATGGAGTGGAGCAAGCCAATTGGAGCCAAGAGTGTAGCTGTGAGGAGTTGAGTTGTGCAGACTCCTCATAGTAATACTCTTCAGTGGATTCTGGTGTAGGGCCAAAAGATTTGGACATGGGTTTGTGATGTTACAGTAGGAAGGCAAATGTAAGGGATAAAATATCATCAGTAAATAAGAAACCATCAGAGAGCTAAAGCAAAGTTCCTGGAAATGTTAGACAGTTTAAATGCTGTTATTGAAAAAAATGGGTTAAAGCTGGAGCCACTCAAACAGCCCTGGAAAATCTGGACCACCCTACTTCTCACCAATTAATCATGCCAAGAAAACCATGTTCTATACATTTTTTTGGAGACAGTTGCGCTCAACCTGCTGATTTCCAGAAAGTTTCAAATCATGTCATTGTCCCAAAATCTTTGATTACTCCCTCTTGGGGAATTAGCGCCCCAAGTAGCTCACCAAATGGCACACTGAATGGTTCACCAACCAGCCAGTAAACTGGTGGCATCATTGTCAGTTAACCATCTATTACAGGGATCACCTAATCCAGATCCTAAGCAGAACACTACTTGGACAGACCTCATGACTTAACAGGAAGAATTACTTGGATAAGCCCCATAATTACCATGATGTACATGGATAGCATGTGGCTTCTAATGATACTATATAATACTCTAAACTCATATCTAATAAAGTATCATTCTCTTCTTAGTTTCCCCTTTATCTTATTTATTATACTTCCCAGAATTATCTACTCAACAGTGGTAGTACAGGTAGGTTATCCACACCTACGCAACTTAAAGAAATAATCCCTCCAAAGAAAAGAACCCAGCAGATGGCACTCCCCACTGTCTGGAGACAATATGAAGAAGGCCAGGATGCTTCCACAGGATTCACTGTCTTCAACAATATCCTTGTACCAACCAAACAGTACAACCAAACAGCACTCAAGGAGTCCTTAATCCACCTCCAGTTCCCAAAGCAACCAAAATACCCATCCTTGTATTCCAACACCACGCTCTGCAGAAATTGGAATGTTATCAGGACTGCACTAAGAAAATGCCAACCTTGGATCCAAAGCACCCAAAACAAATTTGCACAAGTAGGCTACCCCTGCAAGCTCTGGGCAAGTGAAATGGCTTTAAACGTTACCCGGGCCGCCTCACTCTTTGTAAGCAGATGGTTTGATCAACACCCTAGTCATAACAAAGACCGGGACATGTTCAAGAACACCTTCCTGGAGAAATTTTCCTTAAAAGATTTTGACGTTGTGATCATGACAGAACTCAGAACCTTCAAGATGACAGGAACTATTGAGGAGTACATTGCAGCCTATGAAGACATACATGACTGATCTCCCAACACCATCAACTTTGATGAGGCTGGACCATGTTTAGACTTCTACAATGGCCTCCCCACACACATCAGGTGCCAATTTGACATGCACCACTGCAAGAACCTCCAAGACATATCTTTGGAAGGAAAACAAGCTGCACAAAAAACTGATGGCCTGCATGTAACCAATAAACAAAAGGAAAGTACTACAGCAAAGAAGAACCCTTGACCTAATAAGCAGAACAACCAAGCATTTAACTCCATTCCTTGAGGTGAAAATTGTACCGCTCAAGTGGCACCAGTCAGCATTTAAACCGTCTACATGTAACATCCTCCAGGTCAACAATCTCAAGTTTTTTGCTTTATTTTTTAGAATTTCACTTAAAACTTGAAAATTAAATTTAAATTTAACTTTTGTTGTTAGGAACAATTAATTAAGGTAAAAATCAATAAATATGTAATAAAAATACAAAAATATTTTTTGGGAGTTGTTGACATGGAAATGTTACATGTAGACAGTTTAAATGCTGACTGTTACCGCTCAAGCAAACCAAATAAGCACTGATAACACCCCCAAGGAATAAAAGGCTCAGGCAAGCTGCCCTCCTCCATTTTGCAAGACTTTTACAGGGACCAGGATGTGGACCCAATTACCATGATCTAAGTACCCTCCAGTAATCCTATACTGTTTGCCGCCCAAACTGGAAACAAACTCATCACTTATCCTTTCTGCTTTTGAAGATATCAAGGCACAGCACTATTTGACACTGGAGCATACCAATCCCTCATTGACAAAAAGATTTCCAACCTCATGAAACTACCCACGGTTCAAATTAACACCAAAAGAGTTATCATGGCAGATAACAGGAGCACACCAGTTAAAAGAGAAGCAAAACCTTTCTGTGCCCAAATTGGAGATGTTCAAACAATGCTTGGTGGCCCAATCATACCAATCCCCAAGTACAATGTGGTACTTGGCCTAGATTGGATGAGAAAGACCAAACCTCATATTGACTGGTATAGCGCTAGCCTCACCATACAGCAAGGTGAGGTGCATCACCAGGTTTACCCAACCCACCTTGACGCACTTATGTGAGACCATGTGTTTGTGAAAATCATGGAAGCCTAAGAGGGGAAAGACCCTAGCAAGATTGATTGGAACCGCTGCACATATGAGATTATTCACTTTAAAAATGCAGAAACCTCAATTAAGCAAGACCCAATCTGACAACAGCTAGTCCTAGAATTCACTTATGTTTTCCAAGAAAAGTTAACAGGACTACCGCCTGATCATGGGCATCCAACATGAAATTGACCTCAAAGGAAGTATACCAAAAGCACAACCTATCTACTGCCTAACACAACAAGAGGACAACACACTAAAAGCCTGCCTAGTATAGCCCTTGAAAAAGGACTCATACAACCTTTTAAGTCTCCTTTTGCTGAAGCTGTCTTTTTTATAGCAAAGACAAGATGTAGAACTCTGTCTGATCACAGACTACAGGGTTCTCTTTGAGGTCACAATTAAGAACATGTATCCCCTGCAACTGATAGATGACCTTTTTGACGCTCTCAGGGGGGTCCCAAATCTTCATAAAAATTGATTTAACAGCAGGCTACCACCAAATTTGCGTGAAGCCTGAAGACATCCTAAAGACCACATTCAGAACTAAATACGGATTCTTTGAATGTGTTGTCCTCAATTTTGGTATGAAAAATGCTCCCAGCACTTTTGTGACCTTCATGAACAAGGTCTTCAAAAAACACATTAGAAAAGGAGCAATCATCTACCTGGACAACATAATCATTTACAACCCAGACTTAAAACAACACTGGGAAGAAGTCTGCCTGGTCCTCTGCACCCTCCAAGAAAACCAACTCATTACCAGACCATCAAAGTGTGACTTCTTCTTGTCTGAACTCTCCTTCCTTGGTCACATTATCAGCAAGGACAGAACCAAACCAGACCCAGAAAAGATATGTGCCATAACTGAAATGCCAGCCCCCAGAAATAAAAGCAAACTCTGCACCTTCCTAGGCATAATAGTATATGTTGGAAGATTCATCCCTGACTGGGATCTCTGACAGCCCCCCTGCCAACTATTACAGGAAAAATAACCAAGTTTTTCTGGACGCCGCTAAAAGACCAACACTTCTGCCAACTAAAGGAATGCATGGTTACCGCCCCTATCCTTCAATACCCAAATTTTGAGAGAATATATGAATTAGAAACCAATGTATTTGACTACACCATAAGAGGAGTATTCCATATCCAAACAGCAGAAAAGTACTTCCTCCCTGTGGCGTACAAATCAAGGAAACTATCCTATGGAAAACAAAGATATCTCATACACAATTAAGAGTTGGTAGCCATTGTGCACTGCCTCATGGAATGGTGATCCAATCTGGAAGGGTCCAAATGTTCAAAATACTCACTGACCACAAGTTGTCAATATTCTTCAAAAAACAACATAACTTGACAAGAAGGCAAGCTGAGTGGATGAGCCTCATACAGAGGTACCCAATTAAAATTGAATATAAGCCAGGAAAGGAGATTCTCACTGCAGATGCCCTGTCAAGGCTATATAGCAAACATGTCCTATGCACTGATGGTGACCCTGATTGGCCCATGTTAATCATGGGGAATCTCCAAGAAGAGTTCCCACCTGGCACTCCAATAGGCATCCAAAAAAAGTCCTCAAGAAAAACATCTGTTCAAAAATGTATATGGCACATTGCCCCAAATCCTTCCGAATAGTGACACTGTACCCTAAGTTCCATCAACACAAAAGATTGACACAATACTCCTATATCACAGAGACTTGGGCCACACCCACAGCAGGAACTTTCATGAATATCTCAAGACAGGCTAATGGTGGCCTAACATGCTAGATGATATCCAAGAAGTATTGGAACAGTGTGAAGTTTGTGAAAA
The DNA here is from genome assembly GCA_014839935.2 of Entomophthora muscae. Taxonomy (NCBI): domain Eukaryota; kingdom Fungi; phylum Entomophthoromycota; class Entomophthoromycetes; order Entomophthorales; family Entomophthoraceae; genus Entomophthora; species Entomophthora muscae. Next base: position 33,090 of record QTSX02000009.1, on the reverse strand, counting down.
GTACACCCAAACCAAAGCACCACCCAAGTCAGTAGTACCAGTATTCATCACACAGCCCTTTAAGGTGTGGTCACTGGATATTGTGGGACTAATGCCTGGTGAAAATAAAGGCAAAAAGTACATCATAACAGCTATCAACTATGCCACCAGGTGGCATGTAGCACAAGCTACAAAAGAGCACAAAGGCAATGATATAAGACGGTTTATTGGGAAAGAAACCATAGCCAAGTTTGGAAAACCAGACCTCCTAATCACAGATGGAGGGACCAAACTCAAGGTCATTGATACCAATATATACCTTGCCAAAAACAGAATAAAACATATCATTACAAGCCCATACCACCCACAAGTGAATGGACAAGTGGAACAACTAAACAGCTCACTAGTAGAAGCCCTCAGTAAGTCATCTGCTAAAAATCCCAAAGCCTGAGTCAACATGTTGCCAACAGCCCTTATGGTATGTAGAACTTGAGTCAATTGTAATACAGGTAAAAGCACATATGAACTTGTCTACGGGCAGAAGTCAGCCCTTGTTAGTACAACTGTAGGACCATAATTACCTATACCTAAGAAGGTGCCAGATGACAGTGATCCAGACGTACAACGTTCCAGAAAAGAACAAGAAGATATGAAGCAGAAAAGAATTGAGAGAGAGGCAATCCTACTACAACAAGAAAGATTCCAAGTCAGGGACAAAATTTGGGTTGTCAACCATGATCAGCAGAAATTAGACCCCATACTACATGGCCCATGCATTGTCATGGAAGTCAAGCTTAACAACACCTACCTCATCAAAAGAATTGGTGCAAAAACCAAGTTAAAGTGCATGCACCATAGCTGCCTCTTCCTATGTAAAGCAAGGACCGCCCAACACAACTCCAGACTTCCTGTCCCTAACTCTAAACTGGATCAGTACCAAGCACATATCCCTGATTCTCTTAAGAAAATTCCCAAGGCTCTGCCTTCCAGCACCCCAGGGGGAGATGTTGCAACATCTTTGATTACTCTGTCTTGGGGAATTAACGCCCTAAGTAGTTTACCAAATGAGGCACCAAATGGCTCACCAACCAACCATTGAGTCAGTGGCACTACTATCTCTTGACCATCTATTACAGGGATCAAACAATCCAGATCCTAAGCGGAACACAACTTGAATAAGCCTCGTGACTTAAGAGGAACATTACTCAGATAATCCTCATGACTTCCATGACATACATGGACAGTATGTGGCGTCTCATGATACTATATAATAACCTATATTAATATCAAATAAAGTATTGTTCTCTTCTTAATTTCCCCCTTTATCTCATTTATTATACTTCCCAGAAGTATATACTTGACATTATTTTTATTTTTCTATAAATCTGTGTAACTCTGTACTATTATTCTTTACTTGGTAAGTTTTAGTTGAGTGCATTTCAGCACTTTGGGATATAAACTTATATCATATTTCCCACTTAAATAAAGTCTGATAAGCCCTCATGTACTGGGTTGATTTAGTGTTTTTTTAGAAAGGCTGCTTTGTTGTCATAATGAGTCTATCTTTAGGTAAAACCAAAGCATGTCTTTTGAAATTCAAGTTGAAATTGTTTTTAAAATGAAGTATGTAGAGGCCACATGATGGGATTTGTATTATAAAAAACTTTAAATCAATTGGAATGTATTTAATTTCAATGTGTTTAAGGCTCCAAACTCAGGGTGTTATGGATGGAAGAACACAATCCTTCAAGAAAACTAGCCTTGCTTCTTGGAGGGTTTTTGGTAAGTTTTGAGCACATCTTTGATTTCGCTGTCAGCCTTCTTACAAGAGGCTTTCTGGGAGTACTTGAGCTTGCAGAGGCATCCATCGGCGCTTATGTACTTGGTCTTGCTGCAGTGGTTCTCAAGGGATTTTTCCCATAGTCTTACGCGGGCAGTTATAATGTTCAGTTCGTCTTTACAACCCGTGCAATACAGTTTCAAGCAAGTGCCATCATCGCGGGCTTTGGGTACAACAATGGCGGGGTTGCTTAGACTCATTTTTCTACGGGCGTGCATAAAGTTAAGCTCGAATTGCCTGTGGTCTGCATCGCTGAAGAGTTAGCACTCGTAATCAGTGATTTTTGGAAACCCTTGGGAAGTACTTGCTGGAAAAACTTGGGGAGTACTTGCGAGAACGAGTAAGGCAGTGAACTTCATTACGGCAGATTCCAAGTTGTATCACTAGGCTTAAGTACTATTTCCTTAGACAATGATTAAGATCACCTGAAACATAGTCTCTTGGGTGAAGCAAATTATTTATATATAAGCTAGTCTCACCGTCTGCAATGAATGCTTGAGGTGTAAGAGATTGAATTGATTTTACATAATATTTTATATGTAAAGTCAATGTCGAAACCAACAGCTTGACTTGACTCATCCTTACAAACACCTTTAAAGTATGTAGGTTGAATCCAATGGAGTGTAGCCTGCTTATGTAGAAATAAGAATAAAGTCCACTCGGGATTTAATAAATAACTATTCAATTGTTTGATTTTTCACTTGTAGCTCAATCCTTGCAAAGAGACTTATCTATGAGATTGCCCGACTCCAGAATGTGTGGATTAAAATTGAAAGCGGAGAAATACACAGTTTAAAAATAGGATAAATTCGTTACAATTTTAGATGATTGGATGTTATTTACATTATGTTGAGAATAGACTTGCTTGGAAAGCGAGTTTGATTAATTTAAAGAGTTTTATTCAAATTAGATGTATAAATATTAGTTTAAGTAGGAGATGGTTAACTTGTACATTTCGATTTTATTTATTTTTGAAGTGAAACAATATAATGTTTTACTTGGATGCAACACCTGATCTGATCTGAGCGGATGCATATTGTTTCATACTTAAAGAATGACTCACTTGATCTAAGTGGCTTCAGATTGTTTCAAGGTAACCCTGGTTGTCAATGCATCATCATAATAAAGATGTCAGTGAAGTAAACAGGTAATAATAATATTAAGACACAATAAATTATTTTAAAAAATATCATAAAATTTAGAGTGTCTATATAGACTTTTCAGAAAATTACAATCAAAATGTCACTAATGTCAAGTATATACTTCTTGGGAAGTATAATAAATGAGAAAAGGGGAAACTAAGAAGAGAATGATACTTTATTGAATATGAATATAGGGTATTTGTATAGAATCATAGAAAGCCACATTTTGTCCATGTATGTCATGATGGTCATGGGGATTATCTGAGTAATTTTCCTCTTAAGTCACAAGGCTTACTCAAGTTGTGTTCCCTTTTGGATGGTTTGATTCCCGTAATAGATGGGCAACTGATAGGCATGCCACCAGGTTAATGATTAATCAGTGAGCCGTACGATGGGCCATTCAGTGAACTACTTAGGGCATTAATTCCCTGAAAGAGAGTAATTGAAGATGTTGCAACATCTCCCCCTGGGGTGCTGGAAGGCAGAGCCTTGGGAATTTTCTTGAGAGAGTCAGGGATACATGCTTGGTACTGATCCAGTTTAGAGTTAGGGATGGGGAGTCTGGAGTTGCGTTGGGCAGTCCTTGCTTTACATAGGAATAGGCAGTTATGGTGCATGCACTTTAACTTGGTTTTTGCACCAATTCTTTTGATGAGGTAGGTGTTGTTAGGCTTGACTTCCATGACAATGCATGGGCCATGTAGTACAGGGTCTAATTTCTGCTGATCATGGTTGACAACCCAAATTTTGTCCCTGACTTGGAATCTTTCTTGTTGTAGTAGGATTGCCTCTCTCTCAATTCTTTTCTGCTTCATATCTTCTTGTTCTTTTCTGGAACGTTGTACGTCTGGATCACTGTCATCTGGCACCTTCTTAGGTATAGGTAATTATGGTCCTACAGTTGTACTAACAAGGGCTGACTTCTGCCCGTAGACAAGTTCATATGTGCTTTTACCTGTATTACAATTGACTCAAGTTCTACATACCATAAGGGCTGTTAGCAACATGTTGACTCAGGCTTTGGGATTTTTAGCAGATGACTTACTGAGGGCTTCTACTAGTGAGCTGTTTAGTTGTTCCACTTGTCCATTCACTTGTGGGTGGTATGGGCTTGTAATGATATGTTTTATTCTGTTTTTGGCAAGGTATATATTGGTATCAATGACCTTGAGTTTGGTCCCTCCATCTGTGATTAGGAGGTCTGGTTTTCCAAACTTGGCTATGGTTTCTTTCCCAATAAACCGTCTTATATCATTGCCTTTGTGCTCTTTTGTAGCTTGTGCTACATGCCACCTGGTGGCATAGTTGATAGCTGTTATGATGTACTTTTTTGCCTTTATTTTCACCAGGCATTAGTCCCACAATATCCAGTGACCACACCTTAAAGGGCTGTGTGATGAATACTGGTACTACTGACTTGGGTGGTGCTTTGGTTTGGGTGTACTTTTCACAAACTTCACACTGTTCCAATACTTCTTGGATATCATCTAGCATGTTAGGCCACCATTAGCCTATCTTGAGATATTCATGAAAGTTCCTGCTGTGGGTGTGGCCCAAGTCTCTGTGATATAGGAGTATTGTGACAATCTTTTGTGTTGATGGAACGTAGGGTACAGTGCCACCATTTGGAAGGATTTGGGGCAATGTGCCATATACATTTTTGAACAGATGTTTGTTCTTGAGGATTTTTTTTGGATGCCTATTGGAGTGCCAGGTGGGAACTCTTCTTGGAGATCCCCCATGATTAACATGGGCCAATCAGGGTCACCATCAGTGCATAGGACATGTTTGCTATTAGCCTTGACAGGACATCTGCAGTGTGAATCTCCTTTCCTGGCTTGTATTCAATTTGCATTGGGTACCTCTGTATCAGGCCCATCCACTCATCTTGTCTTCTTGACAGGTGTTGTTGTGTTTTGAAGAATATTAGTGATTTGTGGTCTGTGAGTACTTTGAACGTTTGGGCTCCCTCTAGATAGCATTGCCATTTCATGAGGCAGTGTATGATGGCCACCAGTTCTTTATTGTGTATAGGGTATCTTTGTTTGCTGTCAAATATTTTTCTTGACTTGTACGCCACAGGGAGGAAGTCTTTTTCTGCCGTTTGGATATGGAGTACCCCACCTATGGCGTAGTCAGATGCCTCTGTTTCTAATTTGTAGGTTCCTTTGCAGTTTGGGTACTAGATAATAGGGGCTGTAACCATGTGTTCTTTTAGTTGACGGAAATTCTGGTCTTGTAGCAGCGTTCAGAAAAACTTGGTTGTTTTGCCTGTAATGGCAGACAGGGGGGCTTTTAGGGCGCCCCAATCAGGGATGAATCTTCTCACGTAGACCACCATTCCAAGGAAGGTGTGGAGTTCACTTTTGTTCCTTGGGGCTGGTATTTTGGTTATGGCACATATTCTGTCTGGGTCTGGTTTGATTCCGTCCTTGCTGATATTGTGATCAAGGAATGTGAGTGCAGCTGAAAAGAATTCATACTTTGATAGTTTTTGCAATTAGCTGGCTGTCTTTAAGGGTGCAGAGGACTTGGCAGACATCTTCCCAGTGTTGCTTCAAGTTTGGACTATAGAAGATGATTTTGTCCAGATAGATTATTGCTTGTTTTCTAATGTGTTCTTTAAAGACTTCATTCATAAAGGTTACAAAGGTACTGGGAGCATTAGTCATCCTGAAAAAGAGGACAACACATTCAAAGGATCCATGTTTAGTCCTGAAAGTAGTTTTTGGGATGTCTTCAGGTTTCACTCAAATTTGGTGATACCCTGCTGTCAAAACAATTTTTGTGAAGATTTGGGACCCCCCCAGGGCGTCAAAAAGGTCATTGATCAGGGCAGGGGATACTTGCTCTTAATTGTGACCTTGTTTAGCGCCCTGTAGTCTGTGACTAGATGGAGTACTCTGTCTTTCTTTGCCACAAAGAAGACAGAAGCACCGAAAGGTGATTTCGATAGTTGTATGAGTCCCTTTTCAAGGGCTTCATTAAGGTAAGTTTTTAAGGTGTTGTCTTATTGTGGTGTGAGGCCGTAGATAGGGATTGCGCTTAGCTATGCTTCCTTTGAGGTTGATCTCATGTTGGGTACTGCGGTCTGGTAGTAAGCCTGGGAGGGTTTCCTGGAAGACAGAGGGGAACTCCCTGACTAGTTGATCTCAGATAGTAGTTGTTTTCACCTCTTGTCTCCATATTTTTGAAATGGATGACTTTGTGCGTACAGGTGTTCCAGTTGATCTTTGCTAAGGTTGGTTTCACTCTTTTGTTTCCATGATTTTCACAAACACATGGTCTTTCATAAGCATGATCAAGGTGGGCTAGGTAAACATGGTGGTGTACCTTGCCTTGTTGTATGGTGAGGATAGCGCTGTCCCAGTCAATGTGAGTTTTGATCTTTCTCATCCAATCCAGGCCAAGTATAACGTCATATTTGGGGATTGGTATGATAGGGCTGCTGAGGGTTATTTGAACGTCTCCACTTTGGGCACAGAAAGGTTTTTCCTATTTAATGACTGGTGTGCTTCTGTTGTCTGCCATGAGGACCCTCTTGATACTGCTTTGACCTGTAGGTAGTTTCATGTGGCCAGCAAATATTTTTGTCAACAAGAGATTGGCCTGCTCCAGTGTCAAATAGTGTGGTGCCCTGGTATCTGCAAAAACAGAAAGGATAAGTGAGGAGTTTATTTCCAGTTTGGGCAGCAAAAAGTAGAGGGTTAGATGGAGGGTAGTTGGATCATGGTGATTGAATCCACGTCCTGGTCCCTGTACAAGTCTTGTAAGTTGGGGGAGGGCAGGCTAGCCTAAGCACTCTCCTGAGCTTTTCCCTCCTCTTTGGTGTCTTCAGTGCTTGCATGGTTAGCTTGTGCAGTTCAATTCCCATTGCAAAGATGGGTATTATTAGCTTGGTTGTTCTACTTGTTTGGTTGAGGGTCCCTTCTTTGCTGTGGGGCTCTCCTTTTGTTTGTTGGTTGCGTGTAGATTGTCAGATTTTTGGGCTGCATGTTTCCCTTCAAGGAATAAATCCTTGAGGTTCTTGCAGTGGGTCATGTCAAACTGACGTCTAATGTTCATGGATGTCAGGGATCCAGTCTTGGGCGGCCAGCCTGTTGTTTTCAGGGGTAACTTGGGCCGGGTTTTTTGCAGGCAAAGCCCACCACAAGAGAGGAGCTAATTTAAAAAGGTATGAGACAGACTTTCCCACCCAGGACCACGGATCAGCCAGGCAGCCGGGACTACAGTGTCAATCACCCCTGTGAGGGTGATGTACACAATCCCAAACAGCTTACCAGAGTGGTTGGTTGGGAGGTTGGGTGAGGAAGCAGGCATAGGTTTTGGGGTCACAGGCGGCTCCATGGGAAGGTTGTAAGCAGGAAAATAGTTGAATTTTCTTCTGAACAACTTGGGTGTTGAGAATATCCACAGGCCTTGACAGTTGTATCTAACTTCAGATTGTATGCAGGCCAAAGGATCAAGTTCAAGTATCTTTTCTGGGGTGTAGTCCTTGTATTTGGGTTTCAGAGGGTAGTTGGTGAAAGTGGACAGGGCCAAAGGGTACACCAGGAGGACATAAAACTGCAGGCAGCGGGACAGGAGGGCCAGGGGATCTTATACTGAATTGGTAGATAGCAAATATAAAAATAAGGCAATAGCTGTGTGAGCCAAAATAACTTAACCTTTATTCAAGAATGGCAATAAGGTTTGAGCGTGGGATCTATAGGCATATATAGCATCCTGCCTCCAAACTTAGTGTTTCACATAAGGGTTTCATCAAAATATTGGGGGAAATGTGGGCAGGTGGCCAGGAGGCCTGGGTGTGGGTGTGGCAAAATGGCACCTTGGCTGGGTGTTCTCTCATTGGTCAGACTGTCCAAATTGGTCACTTGATTTTCTTGATTTTTGGCTGTGGTCACAAGGTCAGGCCTAAAGCCCATGATTTCCCTTGGCAGAGGGATTTGATTGGTTAACCAAGAGGCCTTCAGATTCATGAAGTTCACAGAGGAACTTTCTCTGCCTCCATTAGGCAATTTGAGATGCTTCTCTTTGGCCACCATCATAATTGAACCTGCGCTGGTATTCTGGCTTTGGGACTTAGCAGGAGTTTCAGCTTGCAGAGGCTCAGTCCCAAGAAAATGTGGGTGGGTGGTCCCTTGGTCCATAGGGCTGGCGGTCTGCAGGAATCCAGGTTCAGGGTTCAAATCCTGCCCTCAGGCCCAGGTTTCCAGGGATAAAGAATTGTCAATCCTGACAATGGAGAGGTTTTTGTAGAAATCTAATTGTGGTCCAGGCTTGTCAAAGTTGATGGTGTTGGGAGCAGGGTCACGTAGATCTTCATATGCAGCAATGTATTCCTTGATTGTTCCTGACATTTTGAAAGTTCTGAGTTCAGTCATGATTACTATGTAAGAGTCCTTCAGGGAGAACTTCTCAAGGAATGCAGTTTTGAACATGTCCCAGTTTTCTTTCTGGTCAGTGTGTTGTTCTAGCTACCCACTGACAAAGCAGGAGGCAGTTCCTGTAACACAAAGGGTAATCTCACTGACCCAAAGTCTGCAGGGATAGTCTACTTGTTCAAACTTGATTTGTGTACTGTTGATCCAGAGGGAGGCATTTTCTTTATGTAATCTTGTGAAGGCCCCAATTTCTGCTGATTGTAGGTGTTTGAAGACAATACTGGGTATCTTAGGCGCTTGCTGGACTGCAGACGCTGCAGGCAGGTTTAGAAGCTTTTGGGCATAGAGTAGGGGTTTTATTGTTTAGTTGGGACAAGGACATCATTTAAGATGGTGAAACCTGTGGGGATGTCTTGTCCCTCATTGTAATCTCTCCAGCCTGCAGGCAGGGCCATTTTCTGGGCCTTTTTCTTGGTAGGAATTTTTCCTTATAATTTTGTAGGTATGGATAACCTACCTGTGCTACCACTGTCAAGTATATACTTTTTGGGAAGTATAATAAACAAGATAAAGGGGAAATTAAGAAGAGAATGATAATTTGTTGGATATAAATATAGGGTATTATAGAGTATCATAGAAAGCCACATACTGCCCATGTACGTCATGATGGTCATGGGGATTATCTGAGTAATGTTCCTCTTAAGTCACAAGGCTTACTCAAGTTGTGTTCCGCTTAGGATCTGGATGGTTTGATCCCTGTAATTGATGGCCAGCTGATAGGAGTGCCACTGAGTTAATGATTAATCAGTGAGCCATATAGTGGGCCATTTGGTGAACTACTTGGGGTGTTAATTCCCCAAGAGGGAGTAATCAAAGATGCTGTAACACTAAACATGATTGCTCTATCTCTGGATGCTGAGACAAGCGCATACTGGTCAGCAGACTGTCAAAAGCAAACAAATCATTCACATTGTTCATGATTAGTTTCCTTTTAGACAGTATGCCTAAATCTGACCCCAAGTCTCTTGCTTGGGAGGTGCTTTTTAAAAGATTTATATATTAATGCAAAAAAATTAATATTTAGCTGCAGATAATAAATTTTATCAGATTTGGTTTGGTAAAAAGAAAGGTGTGTCAGGCAGGCTGCCAAAAGAACAAAGCTGTGCTACACTCAGCTTTGCTCTTTTATGGCATCACGTTAGTATGTGTTTCCAGTTATAGCTGGTAAAAAGTGTTCAATGATTGCAGCCCGCTGGTATGTATTTCTAGTCTATAGCTGGTAAAAAGAAACATGTGCAGGCTGGCTTCCAAAAGAGCAAAGCTGTGCTACATTTGGCTTCACTTTTTACAGCAGCATGTTGGTATGTGTTTCTGGTTTCATAGCTGATAATTATCCTTGTTTGAATTAGAGATAATTTTATATTTTTACAATGTTTTAGCCAGGGTTAAAAGCTTAGCAGAAATTAGTGAGTATAAAGCTATGAGTGGTGGACAGGGTACCAAAAGATAACAGTTGTTCTACAATCAGTTTTTTATAGCTGCTCACTGGTATTTTTCTATTACTGTAAATTCAGAACCTAAACGTAAAAAGCGGGATTGTCAAATCCTCAGTCCAAATTTTGAATCATTTTTTGCGGGCAAATCAGCTGAGGGAAAATTAAAGTAATTAAAGAAATTAACCATTTAATTTGACTTTTTTGGGTTGTTTAAATTGGCAAATTTTGAATCTCTTTGAGCAGATAACTCAACTAAAAAAAGGCAAAACACAGCAAAAAAATGTGGTATACATGAATCAGAAATGTGGGATTCTAATGTAAAATTTGAGATTTCCTGTATTTCTAACAAATCATAGACATCATGTAAAAATAAATGAATCCGAAATTGTGGGATTGTCATTCCAAGAACCAAATTTCAAATAAAAAATGAGGCAAATTTGAAATAAATATAATTTATGGGCATCTCAAACAGGAAGTCAAAGGATCTTGAGTGGAGTTTTGCTAATTCTCTTAGGAATAATAGGCATTCTCAAAAATTACCCTATTCTAATTTAGGATGGCAAAATTTTGGATCCTACTGTTCCTCAACTTAACATACTTAACAACAAAACTGATTAAAATATACACTTCCCTTCTTGGGTTTAATTTTTTTAATATAAATTTTATTATGCCTTCTTTTAATAACAACCAAATAAACAAGCATTTCCCTGGCCTTGACAAAATCATGAAGGGCTATGCTTGGTCTTCCAACAGTGAAGCCTCTGTCACTGGTCATTCCCAACCCTCAGGCCCTTCCCAAGCACTACCCAGGAGTGTGTTCTTTCCCCCGTGCCTGCAAGCATGGCCCTGTTTGCCCACCACACACAGGAAACTGCTAACCCAAATCATGTATCAACAATGGCATCTGAAACCAGATAACTGAGCCAAGGAGTCACCCAGGGAAGCCAGAATCCCAAAACAGCCTATCAGATGGCAACATCAGGTTCCCAAGATGGACAAATCCCACCTTCAGCCAATCAGTCTGAAAAATGCAAAAGAAAATTGATCACTCTGGAGATTGTTCTCAAAATGGTTGAAAAGCAAGGGATGCTTATGTCCCTCAGGGAAATTGCAGCCGTGATGGGTTTTGCATAGTCCATTGTGGCTGCAACCCTGCAAGCCCACACCAACTGTGGCCCCCTCCCAAGAAGATCCCAACTAGGGCCTGTACATCAACAAATAGCAAAAAAGCCCATCCCCTTATGATGGCCATCATGGAACGTGACCTGCAAATGCCCCTGGTCCAGGTTTGTCTCCAACTGGGACTCTATGGTATTTTCATAAATAAAAGAACAGTCAATTTGTGGATGCACAGAGTTGTGGTTGCTGCTAGAATCTTGTCTATTAAAGTTCTCATTAGCCCCAGTTTGGTAGATACCAACCCATAAAATTCAACTATTATTAATTTTATTAAAGGGGGGGGGCAATGAGGATGCACAATGATGTCATTTTTTGGCATATGTCAAGATTTCTGCAAGCATCCAAGATTATGGAGAAAAGAAAATCCAATCTGATGTCTTCAAGCGCAGGCCAATCTTGTATTAATTTTTTGGGGTTTTGTTGGCAGTTTCCCCATTGGGTGTCAATTATTACTCCACGTTGTCAAACACTGCAGATGGGTATGCCTACCAGACATAGCTAAAGGACATGCTGGAGGAGTGGGCTACACAACAAGTTGTGCACACAGTTGTACTGAGTGCAGAGATGGAGCAGCAGGAATGGGCAACAAATAAATTAGGGCTTCAGGGCATACCTATTGGTCCTACCCCATCAACCAAGCTGACATTCACCTTGCAGATGTATTTCTTTATAATTTTGGTTCAGCTCTCAGGCGCTTAAAGCCTGTCACATACAATAAACTGTGCACCCAAATTGAGAAGGGGTATGAGCTTTTCCCTTCCATATTTGTCCAGGACTTATCAGATCTTGTCATATTCTATGCAAGTGATAGTGATAAGTCCAGAAAGAACTCTTGCCTTCCCCCACGCCAATCCATTTGGTTTTTCAAGCTAGATACATGACAGATGAAGAATTTGAGCAATTGAATCAATCAGCTCTTTCTGCCTCTTCCCAGTTGACAAACCAAGCCTCCCCATCCCCCCATCAAGACCAAGCCAACCGCCTTCCAACCCTGACTCCCAAACCACCACCCATTCCCTCCCCATTACCTCTGATGCTGTCCCTTTTACAAGGCATATGATGACGACGTACATGCTGCCCATTCCCTCCCCTACTTGTCCTTTGATGAGTAAAATAAAATATTTTTTTGTGACAACTTATCAAAATTGATATTATTTCTTTTGATATTTAATTAATAACATATTCTTTTTACATTATTGACATTCTCATAATCAATAAAATGTTGTACATTTTATGAATAAAATATAATTATTTGCATAAATATTTTTCATTGTCAATAAAAAATTAAGGACCACAAATATAAATGTTATATTAGAATATTGTAGGCATGTGTTAAATCATGATATTTAGATATTATGTGCATAGCTCAATGCATTCTTTATAATAAATTTCATTATAAACAAGGCTTTTTCATTGTAATTTATATAAATGTACTATGTTCATATTAGAGAGCCATTAACGATTAGTACAAATATTGATACATAGTGCATTTTACAGCCTGTATATTTACCCATTGGTAATAATTCTATAGACTTTTTAGTTGGATTTTGCGTGGTAATAATAATGAAATGGGTTAATAAATTGCTTTTTATTACCATTAATTGGCTGATTTTTTTGCTGTAGCAATTATGCATTTTCTGATATTTACTCTCTAGTATCCAATTGGTTGGTTTTACATCCAATCACACAGGCAATAGGAAATCATAGCTGCCATCCCAACCACATTTGGTCTTGGGGTGGCAGCCATGTTTCCTATTGCCTGTGTGATTGGATGTAAAACCAACCAATTGGATACCAGAGAGTAAATATCAGAAAATGCACAATTGCCACATCAAAGAAAATCAGCCAATTAATGGTAATAAAAAGTGATTTATTAACCCATTACATTATTATTACCTCACAAAATCTGACTAAAAAGTTTACTGAATTATTACCAATGGTTAAATATAAAGGCTGTAAATGCAGTATGTATCAATATTTGTACTAAGTGTTAATGGCTCTCTAATATAAACATAGTCCATTTATATAAATTACAATGAAAAATCCTTATTTACAATGATATTTATTATACAGAATGCATTGAGCTATACACATAATATCTAAATATCATGATTTAACACATGCCTGCAATATTCTAATATAACATTTATATGTGTGGTCCTTAATTTATTATTGATAATGAAAAATATTCATGTGTTTAATGTAGTACTATAAAAACCAGTTTTTGGATGTAATTCAAACAACATGTCAAATATCTACAGCCTTATCAACAAATTAGAGTCAGTCCTCCAAAAAGTTATTGAGCTCAAATATAACATCAGGGAAATTGTAGTTAATCTGCTGGGAAATGAGGGAGGGCTTTGGTCCAGCAAAATGAAACTGCCAAAAATAGCTTGGGAAAATTTTAAAAGAAGAACACAAGGAAATAGTTTTAATCTACAAAAAATAAATACTAAAACGTTTAAATTTCAACAATGAAAGTTACAACTTGCGGGAATTTTCAAAAAAAACAGCAGAAATAATACTCAAAATTTCAAATTGATTGAAGGAACTGAAATTCCAAAGGAAATTAACACTAATGAAGAGGAAACTTATCAAATGGAATCAGATGAAAATGAAGCACAATTGAGAAGCAGAAGCGCCACAAGAAACAATGAAATTTAATAAAATGAAAATCAAGAGGAAGCACAAGTAGCACAGAGAATAAAGAAGATCAAGCCCAGGAAATCAAATGAAGAGCAGCCAACGCTCATGAAGTTTGCTGAAGGGGCGCCTGTGGCTGAGAGGAGCCATAGGGGAAACAATTAGTAAGTCTTTTTTATGTTTTACTTATATTTACTTTAGTTATAACTAGGAATGGGGTCAAGGTTGCAGAAGTGGCAGCTTTTACGCCAAGTTGGTTCTACAGAGGTTACCAATCACTGGTAGCCCCTGTAAAACAAATAAATAAAAACCAAATAAATAAAATAACTCAAAAGAATATGAATAATTTTTTTAATATTGAAGCTCAAGATAGGGAATATTCACCACTTGCGGGGTGCTTGTCATGGATAAGGGAAGCCTACAAGCTAGGCAGGACAATCAACTTTAAGGAAATGATTGAAATTCAAGGGAATATCAAGATGAACTTCAATGAATATATCTACAAATGCTGTAAAAAATTACCATTTGCAAACATAAAAGAATATGAAATTTTTTAAAAAACAGATTTCAAATAGGACCAGAATATCTCAAAACTGAGCTTTTCAACAAAATGTTTAAAGCATTATCAAATAAAGTCAGGACACAGTCCTTGTGAATAAGTAAAGCTTCTTTTATTTTGTTTGCCAAGGCATGGGGGGCGGATACAAGTTGGGCGCCCTCTGGAACCATCTTCAAATCCAGCAACACATCCTATATCAACAGATATTTCAAATATATAATAAATTATGCATGTTTTTGAAAAATATACATCTCAAAGGATTCACATTGCAACAAACCTAGGAATCCTATTACATTGCATATTAAAAGCAAACATTAAAAAGTTGGAGGATGTACCAATACAACATGACATATGTCAATTAGGACCAGAACACCAGAAGACACTGGGGGGTACAGGACAGTTGAGTAAGTCCTGTACAGCTTCTTTGCATTGGCATTTCTTTTTGGGTATTATGCTGTTGCAACCAAGTTTTCAGAATTGCCTGCTAATGTATCTTACAATACACAGGGGGTGCTCAATGAGTCAACCCTTGACGTATCTAACAACATAACCCAATCTGATGGCAATATTGCATTGCGGCACTTCATCCTAATTAGGAGAGCTACCAATTTGACCTGCAGATCTCCACAAAATTTATTCCTTGGCTTCAAACCTTCCATGGAACTTCCCACTATGCCACCCCCTTGTGGCTTTCCCCATATGGTATATTAATCACAATATTCTACAATAAATGCTACCTTATTCTATTCATTCTTGTCCTTTCTATTGAACTGTTGTCTTCCCCAATTCAAATACTGAACTCTCATTGGTTCAGTTGCAACAGTGGTAGCAGCAGTAGGTTCACAACCTATCTAAAACAAAGATCCCCCTAAGAAAGGACAGAGTACAGGCTGTATGGCTACTCCCCATCCAGAGACTTTCCTGCCAATCCATTAGGGGGACATCCCCAACGGGTATGTTATTTACCAAGATCAGCTAGTCCTTACAAGTGTGTATAATTGGCTCTGCCTTGGGCAGCATGACGCCAGCGTCACCTCTCCTCAGTCAGATCTTTCACAACACATGCTTAATCTTCAGCTAGAATCCTTTGTGGGTGGAGTCAAAGGATACAACATTGTCAGTTGGCTTCAATCCACCAAAACCTGCCTTTGTATCTGCCAGGTTCCCAAACCCATGTGGGTTGCCACTGCATCTGGGCGCCTCACAAGGCCTGCTGCTGTGTGATTTACCAACTGGGCCAGTCAGGAAATCAAGGTCACCTGAGCGGCATTCCGGGACGCCACAAAGTCCCGCTACAGCAAAACCTTCTTGCCTATTGTGGTGAGAACTCCCCTTCTAGCAAATAAACAGACTGGATCCGTTTCTGAGTACCTTGCTGTAACGGAAATCACTGGATAATATGAAGCCATTTCTAAATGATGGGGAATTAACACCCAAATCCACATAGAATTGATGATTAACCACCAACACGGCTTTAAATATCTTTTTGTGAAATTTCCAATTGAAACTCCAGGATTAAGTAGAACAATCAATCCTAACCAGAGTTAACCAAGATAAACAATCTGGGAAAGCATCAATGCATCTTCAGTATAGAATTCTGGGCATTGAGAAGTGACACAATTTTCATTTTCCAGAATGGGGGAGGAGCTACAAAATTGGCTGGCATGGAATTAACATTTTGCGGCGCCAACGACAAAGTTCCAGATGCTGGCCCCCATCTTCCTGAAATGATTCTGTTCAGAATCAGATTGTACGGGATATGCCGCAACAACCCAAGCACAGGATGCATTTTTAAAATTTTAAATTAGAACTTGGGATAATTGATTTTTATTGAGTAAATTTAGAAGGACTCAACTCTTAGAGTTGAAACAGGGAAAATTATTCAATATATATCAGAAAAATTGACTAAGCAATACCACCTGAGTCTTGATCTCCTATTCCTTTGGCATCTTCAAGTAAGTATCTAGTCCAGGTTGCAAAGAACCCTTGAGTGACCAGTTTCTGACAACCATGCTGATTAACAAGCTTATATTGGGTGACCCTCATATTACATCAATTTATCAGCGTCAGTTTGAAAAGGGGAGCTGGTTTCAGCTGGCAGACTGGAGCAGCTGTGACCCATTTTTGATCAACTGTTTGGTTTAAATCTGTTAACTCAGTCAATTTTGATACAGGTTTTCGGGCCTTCTGTGCCTTCTTACTTGGACAGACAATACCCGGCATTATGGAACTTACTGTGACACTTGCTGCCTGGCAACACGCTCTTGCAACCACCCCCAAAGCTGTAACTGATGTAAATGTCATGCTTTTGACCCTGATAATCAATGGGCTCAAGCCCCATATCTGTAAGTGGGTCCCTGTGGGTCATTGCACCTCCATTAATGACTGTTACAAGGCTATTGTGGAGGCCAAAAATCAGGCTTCAATGGGCTTCCGCTTTACTGGTGATGCTCTGCCTCAACCTTGTGCAACACCTGGCAGTGGCCACAATCAAGTGGGCTGCCGCCAGCAGGAAAATAGAATCAAACGCCCCTGCAAGGGGGAAATCCAGCTAGCACAAATTTAGGATCAGTGAAAAGCCTGGGGTTGTAGCTACAAGAGACTCTATAACCTCACTTGACCCTTTCTCTCAATCCCTGCTTGCAAAGAATCCCTGCAACTACAGTATCCACAAAGTTGAAACCCTTGACGTCTTCCAGGTTCATATTGATGACCCTGTGCTTCAAGCAAGCCACTCTTCCAATAAAGTAACCCTCTTAACATATCCCTTCCTTTTTGATGGGAATACCCACAAACTATTAGTAGATACCGGGGCCAACCACACTATGGTGGATCAGGCGTTTGCTGACTCTCAACAACTGGACCAAGTGCCTAGCAGGTTTAAGGCAGTATGCGTAGCTGACTCCCGTAGAGTGATCATTACCCATGAGACAGTACCCTTCTCCGTGAGAATGGGGAACATACAGGTTAAGCTCTCTGGGCCAATCATGGCAGGGCTCAGCCACAACGTAATTGCTGGCCTTGACTGGCTTTGGCACAATTGTCCCTACATTAATTGGGATACATCTGTAATTACCCTCAATAGGAATGGGGTGGGTTTCCAGATATATCCCGTCAAAATGAGCAAGTTGCTCCACAATACCAGATTTTTTAGAATAACAGAAACAGGCTCATATGATTTCAAGGGGGAAACTAGACCCCAATCAATGCTCAGTTGAAGTTATCCGCGCTGAATCATCTTTGGCTTGCCCTTGACCACTTCTCCTCCACCAACGCTTGATACACTCCTTGAGGAGTACAAGTACATCTTCAGTGAAACACTGGACCAACTACCTCATCCTCAGGAGATCCAGCATGCTGTACACCTCCAAGGGTTGCTACCTAAGGCACACCCCTTATATTATCTTACACCAAAAGAAGATGAGACCCTCTGCCAGCACCTTGTGGATGCGCTTGACAAGGGCTTGATTTGGCCCTTGCTATCTCCATACAGGGTGGCTGTCTTCTTTATAGCCAAGAAGGACGGTTCCCTTTGTCTGGTCACAGATTACCACGCCTTAAATGAGGTGACTGTTAAGAATAAGTACCCCCTGCCATTGATTGATAACCTGTTTGATACACTCACAGGTGCAAAGGTCTTTATCAAGATTGATCTCACTGCAGGGTACAACCAGGTCCGCATTGTACCAGAAGATGAGGCAAAAACTGCCTTCTGAACACGCTACAGGTTGTTTGAGTGTCAGGTCATGAACTTTGGAATGACCAATGCTCCTTCCACCTTTGCCATGTTAATGAACAAATCATTTGAGGAACTGATTGTGAAATGTGTGATTGTGTACCTTGATGACATTATTATCTTCAGTCAAGATCAAACCACACACCTCCAACACCCCTGTGCTGTCCTCAACACCCTTTGGAAAAATCAGCTAAAAGCTAAACCCTCCAAATGCAAGTTCCTCAAGTAAGAGCTGCTGTTCCTTGGGCACACCATCTCTGCCCAAAGGATAAAGCCTGACCCTGCCAAAATCAAGGCAATCACCAGCATGTGCCTCCCACCAATGTGGACCAGGTGTGTACATTCTTGGGCATGGTTGCCTACGGTGCAAGTTCATCCCCAATTGTGGGGAACTAATTGTACCTCTCACCAAGCTCCTCAACACTAAACAGCTCTTCCATTGGACCCCTTCCAGAGATCAAGCCTTTGAGACGTTGAAGCAAAGGCTCACAACAGCACCAGTACTGCAGTTCCTCAACCAAAACTGCCAGTACAAACTTGAGACTGACGCCTCTAACAGGGCCATAGGGGGCATGTTATGGGTAGAAACTGACAATGGCGTCTTCCTCCCCGTGGCATATGAGTCCAGGAAGCTCACTGACTCAGAGCAGTGCTGCCTCATACATGATAAGGAGCTAGTAGCCATTGTGCACTGCTTTGAGTGATGGCATTTTTACCTGGAAGGGGCCACATTTCCACCCTGGGTCCTGACAGACCACAAGTTGTTCCAGTACTTCAACATGCAGTCCCACTTGACATGCCACCAGGCAGGCTGGGTCAAGCGTCTATCCCCCTATCAGTTGTGCATTGAGTACAAGCCTAGGAAGGGACTTGTCACAGCTGATGCCCTCTCACGCCTCTATGTAGCGTCCATCACCGGGGATGAGGGCTTGGATCCAGACCAACTCATGCTCTACCTCTGTCCTGAGGCAAATTGTTATGAAGGCCTTAACTCAGTAACCATCTCCAAGCTGAAGGACAACAAAAGTCAGTTCACCACCAATGCTGGCAACGTCTGCTGCCAGGCAGAGACGGGAGAAAAGACGCCTTACATTCCCATCATACAGCAAGGCAACAAAATATTGCATTATCACTGTATCTTGTGTCACATCAGAGGACTTAACCTCTTTGAGATTCTGAAACAAAAGGTTTGGTGACCACACATGAGCCAAGACATCTTGGATCTCCTCAAAACATGTGTTCTGTGCAAAAAGAATACATCCAAACCTACACCCCCAAAGTCTGTCCTGCTTGTCAGGGATCCAGCCTGTGGGGTGTTCCCAAGAACTTGCGGGTGGACGGCCTGCGGGCCCGGCAGGGAGGGCCCACCACAAGATTGAAGCTAACTGTACATTATAAGATAACAATTTTCCCAGGAGGGCCCAAGGTCCGCTGGCGGGTACCATAGAATCTATCAAGCCGGTAAAGGTGATATAAATCACCCCAAATATCTGAGTGGAAGTGGATTCATTGGCAACAATGGATTCTTGCGGGCAATTGGACCGTGGGGTGAGGGGCGGAGTCATTGGGACCAAATACGCGGGCAGATAGTTGTACTTGTTGCAAAATAACAGGGGAGGTCTAGCAATCTTATTACCTTCCCTGTAGATAGTTTTAGTCTCTCTAGTTCTGCCCTCAGGGTTGTAGATTAGGATTTCCTCTAGGGTGAATTCCAAATACGCAGGGTTGGGGGGGGTACTCAGTGAAATGCACTGGGCCATAGGGAGCTCCTGGTGGAAGGTAAAACTCAGGCGGTTGGTCCGCAATTTCTTGGGGTTGTAGGGTATGAGGTATGGAACTGTGGGAGGTAGACTGTAGATGAAATAGAACTAAAATCAAATATAGAATAACCTGGTTGAACCAAATGTTCATGTCACTTTATTGCAAGAATGGCAATGGGCATCTTCCTGGCGGTCCAGGGTATAAGTATGCCCATCTGTCATGGGAAAACTTTTCTGAATTTCTCTGGTCTGGGTGGTACTGTTTACCAGATCTTCCCAGTCTTTGGTGGCATTCATTGCATGAGTTAAATCATTGGCTGGTTTGAACTGGGAAGACTCCAATTTCCTTGTTGGGTCATGGGGTTGGTTATTTCTGGGTGGCCCACATTTATTGGGAAGTTTCTCTATTTCCTTTCCTGTGGCGGCCCAAGTTATTTTGGGTTCTATGGCTGGGCCTGTCTGCTGATTGGTTGTGATAACAGGAACCTTTAGTGTGGTTGTTGTTGATGTAGATGATTTTGATTCATCCAGCTCTAAGGGAATTTCTGAAGTCAAGATCTGCTCTGGCTTGAGCCCGAAAATCTGCGGGCTGGCGGCCTGCAGGGTCTCAGGGTTCAAATCTTGTAGTTGAGGCTTTTCAGTAATCATGGTCAGTAGAAGTTTGTCACTTGTGACACTGCTCATCAAAGCCATGGAACCCTTTGAGCAGTGGGCCCTTGACATTGTTAAACCCCTCCCTGAAGACAGACTGGGGAAGAAATACATCATAACTGCCATCAACTACTTCACTTGTTGGCCAGTGGCCTGGGCAACAACTAACCACACTGCCACCACCATTACCTGCTTCATTGGTAAGGAAATTGGGGCCTGCTTTGGGTGGCCCAAATGCCTCATCACAGATGGTGGCCCCAAACTTGTTGGACATGTCATGAAGGTGTACTGCGTCAAGAATGCACTCCAACAGTATAGTCACAACCCCCTACCATCCATAAGACAATGGACGTGTAGAGCAATTAAATGGCTCACTGGTTCAACTGATTGCCAAGCTCTCACAGGAGCACCCCAATACCGCATGGACTGAACACTTGCCCACTGCTCTACTTATTTTACAAGCAAGAATTAACAGAGGCACTGGGTTCAGCCCCAGTGCCTTGGCCTTTGGGACACCAGACAGTCTGAAAGGAGTTGAGCAGGGAAAGTTATGGTCTACAGTTCCCAGAAAGCCCCCCTGTTGACAACTCCATCCCTGAACCAATGGCGTGCCAAAGCCCAAGAAATCAAACACAAACAAATTGAAGGAGGGACAAAGTACCTTGAGGCAAGATATGCTGTAGGTGACCCCCTCTACACCCTCAACCCCAATTCTGCCAAGTTAAAGCCCAACCACCTAGGGACCTTCAAGATAGCCGCAGTCTATGACAACCATACCTACCAACTCAAAGATGTCCAAGGGAACACCAGGAAGCTCCACCACAATTGCTTGTGCTCCTGCTGCGCCATCCTCACACAAAGATTGTTTGTGTGGACCTTCCCAGATCTTCCGCAGACTCTGATCCTGGTGTCTGACAGCAAGCAGGGGGCAAGGGGGGTGTTGCAATCAAGCTTCCAGACTTGCCTGCTGATGTATCTAAGAACATGAACCAATCTGATGGCAATATTGCATTGCAGGCACTTCATCCTAATTAGGAGCGCTACCAATTTGACCTGCTGATCCCTGCACAAGTTATTCCTTGGCTTTAAACCTTCCATGGAACTTCCCACTATGCCACTCCCTTGTGGCCTTGTGGGTTTCCCCATATGGTGTATTAATCACAATATTCTACAATAAATTATACTTTATTCTATTCATTCTTGTTCTTTCTATTGGACTGTTGTCTTCCCCAATCCAAATACTGAACTCTCATTGGTTCAGTTGTAACAATGTGTCTCTAGAAAAGAAGCTAATATCAATTTTTTTACACAATTGCCTTTTATTAAGTGCTCATAACCACTGGGGTGCTGGGCGCCACCCCTCTAGCAATTGCATCCAGAGTTGTTCACCATGTACAGAAGAGTATGTGATCCCGTTTAGACACATTAGCAGAAAATTTAATTTTGGGGTATAATACCCTGGAATAATTGCATTCCCCTTTGCAATTAACATCCCCTTAATAAATAATCTTCCCTTGAAATTTATCTTTTATTTTAATTTTAATTTTTATTTTTTATTTTTATGTTTAATTTTATTTTAAATTTTTATTTTAATATTTAAATTTTATTATTTAAATTATAATAGTAATATATGTAAATATATTATAATGCAGTAGTTATAGTAAGCAAACACGTGAAATAATAAAATATGATTTAAAAATTTGTTTATTTGGTTGCTTGTTGAGTACAGGTCCATATATTACGTAGTTAAATGACAAGAGCTCTATTTATCTGCATTGAGCTGCCTGCTCCACTTATGCTTTAAACAAGTCATTGTTTAGAACTCAAATTACTTTTCCTTTGTAATATGATTTGATAAATAGATTTGCTGTGCTTAACCTGCATCATAAGTACTAATTAGTTTGATATACATGAAAATCATTGGTTTTTGTGTTGTGTGGCTGTAGTGGCACTGAAATAATAAGGATCAAGTGATGCCTCACAAGGTCAAATCTGTGGCTTTTAAAAAAAGCTATTGTAATAAAAAAGGTTCACAATTATTTAAATAAAATTAATCTTTTTCTATCTTTTTTAATTTTTTTATTTGTTAGCTCTACAATCAATACACTATTTGGTGCATTATACTAAAAATATGCATCTCTATATCTAGTATAATTATTTTTATTTATCTTTTGTACAAAAATCTTATATGGCTATAATACAATCTAACATCATTTCATTATATATAAATAATAATTTTTGAGTCCTAATAAAAACAAAAAATAAAGCCAGAGCATCCATTTATTTGATTGGCTAGGAGGTAAGGGCTTTGGGAAGGAAGGACTCTGAGTGCTTTAAAAAGCTGCCACCACATCAAGTGGCATTGCAAATTGACTGACCTTGAGGATATTGAAGAGATATTTGGTTTCCTGTGGGAGCCCTGCTTTAACCTTATTCTTGATCCACCCAAAGACCTCCTCAATTGGGTTAAGGAATGGAGAATATGAGGGGAGGAAGAGGAGTCTCATTGGGCAGTCATTTAGGCAGTGGCTGGCCAAATGGCTATTTTATCAATTGGCAGGAAATCAGAAACAATCAGATTCACTTTGCAGAGCCCAAAATTATCAAGCACAACAATGTTAGTTGTTCCCCAGTAATTAATCTGGAGGTACTCCTTGACAGTTTGGGGAAAATTAAGGAATGTCCTGCTATAATGGGAACCCTTGATCATCTGATATTAATCCAATCTGCTGGGACCAAGAAGCGCAAGCATGGAATATGTTTGGGAATGGACAGCTGCACAATGTGCTACACCATCTTTGAACCCCTTATTGACCCATCCATGCCTAGACCTTAGTGAGGAGGAAAACAACAATTATTCAACATAAAAGAACTCAACATTCCCAGTCTGCTTAAGAGCCATATAAGTCTCAGTATAAATGTGTCAATCCCTGATGGTCTTGTTGCTGTTCCTGTTATACAGAAAAACTCCCAGTATTTTCCAGGAGAAGCCCAACTTGACCATAGTATTGTATACAATGGTTTTGGAGACAGAAACCCAAACTCTGTGGCAAGATTTATTGGACAGCAAGTGTGTCCAGGTGGCAATCCTTGGTTACCCACTACTTTATTACCTCAAAATAAATGGGTTGAAGTATTTTGGGCTGTCTTTTTGCCTTGGCAGATTTGGCAATTTTCCTGGTGTTGCCATACTTTTTGTTGATATTGCTAATGTATCTGGCCGTGATACCAAATTGTGATGCAGTATCCTGAACTGCCATTCCCCCATTCAAGCAGTTGAGGAGTGCTTCACCCTCACTATCCGTCAACCAACGCTGGCCCTTGGCAGGTACTGCGGCATCCTGGTTAGCAGGCTCAACACAGGGGATGGGGACCTTCATGTAGAAGGTGGGATCAGGCTTGGTTGCGCTGGCGCCGTCAATGGTGGCATAAGACACAGGGGCAGGAAGTAGCAACTCTTGGATCAAGAGTGCAGGGCCAGGTGACAACTGGGTACACAGTGGAGGTGTATGTAACCTCATTATTCCCAATGACCTTTGTATAGGAGACTTTTGTGGCAGGCCTTGAGAGCGGCTTCTGTCTTGGATTCAGGCTACTGTTCCTGGCTTGAGATGCAGGAGGTGGTTGGCTGGCACTGACGCCTTGGGAGGCCTATGTGTTGGCATGACTCCCCTCAAGTTGGGTTCTGGGTCTGTTCTTGGACCCTCTGGGACGCCCTTGTGGACAGGCTGCCCTGCAGGCTGGTTCAGGAGCTGGTTGAGAATGTGATTGTCAATCCATAAAAATAAAATAGAATAATTTATTTTAGATTAAATATGTATTTATTTGGATTTTTGGTTTAGTTGTGAGTAGTTATTTTCTCTAGATTTAGCCTTGAATAGTAACAGAATTTCTATATCTGTGATTTGATGTGTATAATATTTTATACTTTCTAGGTTTGGATAATTTAAAAGTTTAATCACTTTTTATGTCTAAACATGGTTATTAAGATTGAATTTTTAGCTTGATTTTAGTTTTGGTGGAGCTTTTTAATTTGGGTTGATTTTTCCTAGCTTGTTTACTGTACATTAAATTTGGATTCCAGTTCCTGCAATTAATATTTGAGCTTACTAGTGGCTTTCATTTGTGATTTGAAATTTGGTTCATGGACTTGACAATCCTGCAATTCCAAAAAAAACAGTAAACTTAATGAAAATTGTTAATGGGTTTGAACACTTCAAGTTTGATTCCAGTTAATTAATTTTGTCCATTGGAAATAAGCAGTTCAACTTGAACTATGCAAAGTGTCTATGAGTTCCCACTTTCTAAAAATTCAAATAAAAATACAAAAAAATCAATTTAATTAAAAAGATCATCCCACAAAAGTGATTCAAAATTTGGACCAAGGATTTGACAATCCCACATTTTTACGTTTAGGTTCCAGATTCACAGTATACAGAAATATTTATTTTATATGAATTTATTTTTTGAATATAGATGATTCAATTAAATTATATTGTAGAGAAGTTACATATAAAAAAGTTAAAAATTGTATTTGGGTTTAGAGCTTTATTGGGAGTGGGAGCAGAGGAATTCAATGACATTGCGTTGAAATAGACTAGCAATTTCTATTGCCAAAGTGTATGTTGACACTGGTTCTGTACTATATTGATTGCAGCGGCTTAAGTACAGGAGCACTGTGACCCAATTGGCCAGGAGGATTTTTTTCTGGTGGAGCTGCCATCCTATATGTGGCAGCAAGAATAACTATATCCTGAATAACATGCTCTATTGAGCTGTATCCAGGGGCAATTTTTTCTTCCTAATAAATGGCGCACTTCATCCAGTTTTATTATCACATCAGACCAGTTGTGTGCTTCTGCTTTAATCCACATCAGTACAACAAGACCTAGGCAAACAATCAAGTGAAGTCTCTGCCCTGCAAACAGGGTTGAGAACTCACAAAATTTATTTCATAGGGTACTGATTTTATTTTTAAAGGACAGTGGTAAAGTTTTTTTCATTTTTTTGGTATTCCAGTCTTTTCATAGCACCAGGAGGCCCCAAAGTCTCCAAAGACACCAACAATGGCGGTCATAATGGCAGCAGAAATATAGCTAAGCTTGGTTATTTTTTCTTTAATTTTTTTTAGTATATGGGATAGTGTGTGCTTGGTTGGGAAACAGAAATGGACTTCTTCTTGTCCTCTCTCCATCTTGGGTAGGTTTTGGTATGGCATAGTTTG
Organism: Entomophthora muscae; assembly: GCA_014839935.2. Lineage (NCBI taxonomy): Eukaryota > Fungi > Entomophthoromycota > Entomophthoromycetes > Entomophthorales > Entomophthoraceae > Entomophthora > Entomophthora muscae. The sequence goes on along the minus strand of QTSX02000009.1, from coordinate 7,497 downwards.
GACAAAATCCCAGACAAGCATGACAAAGAGCTTGCAGAGGCTAATGTCCAGAACATACTGATTGAGTTTCAGGTTGGGGGCTGTGATCAAAGCCGAGACCCGCCATTCAGTGCCATCTTGCTTTGGTTGGAGTGCTGTAAGTTGTTCTTGTTTCATAGAGTATTATTTTAATTTATTAATCATCTCAGAGGCAGTAGCTGGCGTCAGGACCCGCTGACACCCTATTTGGGGGACATAGTTGCTGTAAAATGTTTGCAATATATAGGGTTTTAGGTACTGGCTGGCTACTCCTTTGGTTTCTTCTACAAATAAAAAAGTTAGTAGATCTTTTATTTATTTGATGTTTTGTTTTTTACCTTCTTCTATATCTTTATCTGTTTCCCCCTTGATGGGGACTACTTCACAGGATTTGTCACTATTTGGTTGCTGGTCTTCTGTAGGTTTATGTTTCTTTTTATTTTTTAGTTGCTCAAACATCTTGAGATCCTTTGACCACGCATCTGCGGTTGAAAATCCCTGTGGCTTGAACTGTAGGTCAGCAAGAACATCTTTTTGTACGTTTAGGAGCCTTGTTGCAAGTTTCTCAGTAATGTTGAGTATCTTCTTCTTCACAGTCTTCACAGTAAGTCTTTCAAGTTTGTTGCCTTCTAACACCACCTTCTTTAGCATGTACTTTACCTTTTGATTGACCTCCATGATTTTGGCCACTGCCATGTCTAATTCCTTGATCATCACCTCCAATTCTGACATCTTTTTCTTATTCTTACCTCAACCCCTTTTATACCAATAAAATATGTCAATACTCTATATCTTTTTTATTTATCTAATAAAGATTTAATAAATTATCTGATTTTAATTATTAATTGTTTTAGCTTTAAGTAATACTATTCATTTGATATTGATATTCTGTATATTGTTTGTATATACCAACCCATTCTAAGTATCATGAACAACATATTTTGTCCAAGTAAAACATGATTTATTCTTGAATCAGTATTTTTTTAGGTAAAAATTTTATTGGGAGATTCTTGAATCATTATGCCAAGTTTGACCCAAAGTACATATTTATTAAAGGATGGCCACTTTCACGGGTTATATGTATACCATATATTTTAGAGTGCGTAAACCAACTCAATCTTAGTATCATGAATGACTTGTTTTGTTCATGTATATGTTCTGTCCAATTACAATATAATTTATTCTTGAATCAGTATGCTAAGCTCAACCCAAAGTACATATTCATTAAAAGATAGCCACATTAACAGATTATATACAGATCATATATTCCAGAGATATATGTGGTGAGATGGATTATTTTTATTAATTCTATTGTTTTCTATTATAACTTTAATATATTTGAAGTGCTAAAGTAGCAAATTTAACTTGTGGGATGATAAAAATCAATTGTTACTGTAGTTAAATGTAAATTATATATTATAACAGTAAAAAATACTTAAAAGTTAAACCAATATATATGCTAAAATAAAATTGTCGGGGGGCAAGTTTTATTGGGCAAAATGGGGGGGCAAAGGGGGAAAACTAGGTGACAGACTGGGTTGAGGGGGAAGGACTTGATTGGCTGGGGGGTGGGTTCCAAACAAAATGATCAGTTAGCCGGGGACTAGGGGAGCTGGAGGGCCCAGAGGTGATTTAGTGCCTTTTGCAGCTCAGAGCAATTCATGGTGCATTGCATCATACTTGGACTCAGGGAGGACATCAATTGGCTTATACACTAGGGAATTGCAAGGGGGTAGCTGGTGATCCTTTGGTGATTAGCTTTTGCTGTGATAATTCAGGGCCATCTTTGTAAACATCTTGACAACCTTCTGGTAGATAAAAGCACTTTGTGGTTGTTGGCTGCACTAAGCACCTGGCTGAAGGTTGTGGGGTTGCACCCACAGATGGTGTCCCCAATTTTGAAGAACATCACATCTCCCAGGTGTAGATTGACATGCCCAGTAGGGAAAATTGAGACGTTGTGGCCGCCTTCCTGGTTTTTCTTGGAGACCACTTCAGTGCACTCCATCTGATGGCTCAGGAAGATTTTGCCCTTGAAATTAGCCAAGCTCCAGGTAGCAAGCAAGTCAGAGAGGAATTTCTCATACCAGTACCCATTGATGTAGCTGGTTATGGTCCAGTAAAATACAGTCCCTTTGGGGGAAACTGTTAGGAATGCATCAATCACAATTCCTTCAGATTCCTTCTTTTTACCCTTGTGGGCATTCTTTTTAATCAATTAACCATAATCATGGAATTTCAGTGACAATTTATAATAGGATGTAAATATGGCATTGTTGGAAATGGAGGACAGGCATTGAGTGATAGTGACACCAATCACCAGGTCACAGGGAAAATCAGAGCCGTCATCCAACTAATTGGCCAACTGATTTTTCAGAATTAGGACACTGACTACAAGTCCATACACTCAGAGCTGTGCTGTGCAATTGGCTATTAAGATGCCTTGGAGCCTGAGTAGGCAGCAGATCTCAGTCAAGCAGAGGTAAGGGTCCTGTTGGAGTAGAGCAAGCATCAGAGGATACACTTCCTTGACCTGGGAGTTGGCCTGCTTCTTTGTCAGCTTGGTGCCATCTCTCTTCAAGAGGTCCTGTAACTCCTGCTTGATAATTGCCTCAGTGAATTGAAGCTGAGTGGCAATTTTAGCAAAATTTACCCCACTCTGCTTGAGGCTCACAATCTCCTCTACAACCTCATTAGTTATGACTAGCCATTTTTGGCAGACTTTAGGAACAATGGGACCCATATTTGGCAGGGCTTGCTCTGATTTGCCCAAGCTCTCAGAAAATGGTTGGAGTGGATTGGAGGAGGCCACAGTTGCCCAGTCTCCAAAATGTGGCACAGGCATGGGCTGGGCTGGGCCTGGTCTTGGGGGTCAATATACTGGGTATCAGAAAAGCCACCTGTGGATGGGGCTGGTGACACATAAAACTCACACTCCTCACAACTTGCATTGAACTGGGTATAGATGAGAAAAGCGGTGATTGTGCTCCCTTGCTCAGCAGCCTGAGCTTGGAGCAGCTCCTGGTACTGCTCCTGAACAATTTCAAAGTTATCTTCACTTGAAAATCTCATACTACCAAAAAAACGATTAAAGTTCTATTAAAAACAGAAAAGCAAAGCATTTCTAGAGAATTAATTTTATTTAAGTGTGTGTTTCTTTTTTAAGATATTCTCTCAGACGTAAATGGCCAAATTTAGAAGCATGTACATCAAAAATGATGCTGTAGTTCCCTGAATAGATTTTAGTGCATTCACTCCTGAAATCCACTATTTCCAATTTGAGTCCCAAAAATAATCAAATTATTCAAAAAATGAGTTGTTTTGTGTTTGAGCTCATTGCTTTTGTGACTGAACCTCATGTGTTCTCTTTTTGTATCATATTTGCCACACACTCATTATCAATTTTGATGTAGAATGCTGTCAGAAATCTGCAGACCAGGGCATTTTATCATTGCCCAGATGATATCCTTAGTCTTCTAACTTTAGGAAAGTACAGAGAACCTATGACTTTGGCATAACCTCTGGCCCGGAATACTTTGTTTTCTGCAGAAGTAGTAAGTCTGACTGGGCCCAAAGCCCAAAGGATTTGGGACAGTTCTTCCTACTTATGGATACGGTTCATATGTGCTGTCTCTATATTTTAATATAGATAATTATACTATATGAAGACAGTATTGTCTTTTGCTCTACTAATAAAGCCTAAGAGAGGATCAAATTAAAGAAATAGAACTTGGATCAATCATCAAGTCAATACAGAGTCATCAGTCTTTTATTCTAATGGACTGGCTTTATGGCAGCCTGCCTGCCTGCATTTTATCTGAGTTAGCTCACAACGCTAGGAAGAGACTGAAGTAGCATTAGGTCAACACGGCAGGAGGCCTGGCTTTTTCTGGGTGGATTTTGTGGAAGCTCGCTTGACAACTTCCTCGGCTTACTGTGTTTGTTCTAGACACACCACACAGCTGAATCTTTTTCAGCTGCCTGCCTGGGCCACTATCCAGGGCTAGCTAGCCAGTGGTTGGCTACTATTTCACAAGATAATTGTTACACTAATCAGAGCTACTCTAATACAATAGGCTCAGGGCCTTTTATCTTAGAGTGTTTGGCCCAGTGGCCCAGTCCATATTGGATTCTGCTAGACATAATGCAGATGACAGTTCTTATGACAACCCTCTTATTCTAGGATACAATTTAAGTTTAGAATAGTAATTATTATGAAGTGCATATTGAGGTGCTTGATGAAGGGAACTAATTAATGAGCAGTAATTGCATGTTCCATTCATTAATTGTAATGCATGAATTTGTTAATGCCAGGATATGATTTGGTCATTGATTCATTGATCCTGCAGCCCACATTGTTCTGTTGAAACTATCCAAAGAGTGATTGACAGCTGGCCTACAATAATTGGTTGAATCCGTTAATTATCCAATATCCTAAAATCCTGACAAATGCTTTGGGAAGTGACTGGATTGTGTGCATTTTGAATTTGAGTTCCATGTGTTTGGTATCTCATTTTCAGAATTTGATATTTGACTTTATTTTTGCTGTGTGATTGACTGTATTTGTTTTCTGGCTATAAATAAATGGAAGCTTTATTGAGTAGATTGACCTTCAACTGGTTCCAGCTGAAATTTGTTTTGTGACTGAACTGATGTGTTCTAAACCAACTAATATGCATTTATCTCAACAGGTTTAAAAACTACTGTAATTGATTTCATAACTTGATTGGTTATTGTAATCAAAAACCAGAAAAAGCATAGACAACAGAGGAAACAGGACCATTTTCTGAACTGCCAGTACTGTAGATTCAGAACCTAAAGGTAAAAATGTGGGATTGTCAAATTCTTTTGTGTAAACTCACCAACTTACTGGAGTATTTTTCATCTGTTTATATAAAAAATTAAGTTGTTCTGGGATGAGAATTACTCTATTAAGTTGGTGAGTTCATGCAAAATAATTTGACAATCCCACATTTTTACCTTTGGGTTCTTAATTTATAGTAAAGAAAGAAGAAGAGTTGCATATAGTTTGACATCATAATACCTTGGGAAACCTCTGGCTTAGTCACCTGGTTTGAAGGAAAAACTGCTGAACAAGCAGTCAATAATTATCTGAGCAGTTGGTGACGTCTTCTTTGATTATAATAATCTTTACCAAACTGATGGTTAAAAATTGAACTATCACACTCAAAAATTGTGTCTGACATTCTGGAAGGAAGCATGGAGGACTTTACAACAAGGAGGGTGGTCAGTGTGTGCAAAACAACTTACCAAGGATGATAAAGATAAGTTCAAGGTGTTTGATGGCTTTTATAAGAATACAAAAGAAAACTTAGAACATGGAAGAGTATCCTTAAAGATAGTCAAGATCAAATATCTTACCTTCTTTAAACCTAAAGAAGTAAATGCTGATTCCTTCCAAACAGTACATAAAGTCCCCCCAAGACCAGAAAGACCAAGGCTCTTAATGGACTGGACAAAAGAGGGATGTGATATAACAATTGTGCTTAGGGACTACATCTCAAACATGAGCTGCAGATTAGTGATACCAAGACACTGCACTATCACATGGCAAGTGATGAACAGGGCCTATAAAACTGACGTAATGTGCAGCAGTAGCTATCCTTATAAAGGATGTGATGTATGTGAGGCTGAGACAGCAATTGTGGAACACAGATACTTCACTTGTCCCAAAAATGCCACAGTTTGGACAATAATTTACAAAGCTATAAGGATCACCCCCCACTGAAACCACAGACATCAACATATTTTATGCAAATTTCTACATGTTTTCCTGCCACAGGTAAGGTCAATCTTGTACCATAGTGCCATATGGACTATTCATACAGCTTGAAAAGCACTAGTGGTGAGAAGCAAAACCTTTACACCACACACTATGTTAATTAACTTCAAGTCCATTGTGAACTCTACCCTGGATATAATATCAACATTCTCAAAATTGATCCCTGGTGGGAAAAACCAGGCAAAAGGTATGCTCAAAAAGGGGTTTCTGATCTATAGGGACCCATCAACTGGCTGGCTGGCTTTCAGCTGGTGCACAACCTGTAGTCCTGTTTCAGGATGAGTTCTTTTTAACAGGCAGCACCAGATAGCAGTCCCCCCTTTGCCCCAAAACATTTTCCCCAATAAAGATTACCCTCTAAAAAATGGTTGAAATTGAACTAATGCTAGGTTCTACTTTAGGGTTAAGAGTTCAAATCTTGTTCTGTTTCTTTTTGGACACTTCAATTATGTCTAAATCATCACTGTTTGATGTTTGAGTTAGAGTGCTGCAATAAAATTTCACCATAAAATTAATGTAATCAGGGGAGAATTTCTGACAGTTTGGAATCTGGAATATCCTTGTGCAAGTTTTAATTGTTTTTTTGGGTATGTGATGTTGACTCTGATTATGTCAATACATCTTACCATTTTTTGATGTGTCACAGTATACGTATTATCAGCTTTTATCTCCTGTTGTTAGAAAAAATCTAGCCAGTTATGTTTCTTTTTTTGCAATTTCAATTTGCTTTAAACTGACTTTGATGCTTTCATCTCAACAGCTATGAAAAGCACAGCATAAAGTTGGATTTAATATACCATTAATATATATAAAAGTGAGTCTGTCTGTCTGTAATGTTGCCTCAAGTGGGCTCAAGCAGTAAGGGATTTGACTGAATTTATTTTTACTTAAATTTGATTTTAAAAGTTGGTTGTTAATCCACAAGCTCAATTTGACTCATCCTTGCATTCAATCCCTTACATGCATCTTTGAAAGTACACAGATTGAATTCAGTGGAGTGTGGTCTAAATCATGTTGAACTAAAATATAAGCCACTCAAACTTTAATAAATTTGTATTTGATTACTTACATTTTAAATTAGTGGCTAACCCTATTCAACCATATCAAAGTGGCTTATCTTTCTAGATTACCCAACTCTAGAATTGGTGGATTAAAACTGGAAGAGAAGCAGCAATTGTTTTAGATTGTTTTATATGATTGGATGATTATGCTCTGTGTGAGGATTGAATCAACAACAAAAAGAGAGCTTGGTCAATTTAAAGTGATACAGTTTAAACTATAAATATAAATATTAGTTTAAAGAAGGAGATAGTTGGCTTGGAAATTATGAAATACTTATTATTCATTTGAAATAATAACTATTCCAATTGGATGCATCACCTGATCCAAGTGGCTCTATATTGTTCAGAGTAAACCTTGCTTGACATAGCTTCATCCCAAAAGAACATCAGTGGAGTAAACTAACTAAGATAAAATTATGTTTCCATATGATGATTTTCATGAAATTTAGAGGACATAGATCAATTTTTCAGATGATTCCAATCAAAATGGTACCAATCATGATATCTCTAGCTGCTCTAGATGCTGAGATATATAGTTAAGTGCTGGAATTGGGTTCACGTCATAATCAAAGGCTCAGACTCAATTTTCTATTATCTAAATTTACTTTTAATACA